>LZPO01017358.1:193700-215684 GCA_001675575.1 Neotoma lepida | reverse complement strand
GTGTATGTGTGTGTGTGTGGAGAGAGAGAGAGAAAGAGAGAGAGAGAGAGAGAGACAGAGAGAGAGAGAGAGATGCCCATGCCAGGTAAGTAAATGGAGGACAAAGGACAGCTCGTGGGAATTGGTCCATTCCACCATATGGGTTCAGGGGATCTAACTCAGGCCAGCAGGAGACAAGTGTCTTTACCTACTGAGCCATCTGACCGCCCTCCCTCCAAATTAATTATAATGAACATTTATCATACCTGTTTAAAGAGCTGTAAGTACCCCCCTTCCCAAAGAAATGATTCAATGTGCTTTTGGAGGAAGCCACTGTTGCTGCTGCCCTGACAGTGGAGCTGGGGAAGAGCCCTAAACGTCAGGAGAGATGAGCACCAGCAACCATGGAAATGTACACANGCACAGNCTTGTAGAATCACAAAACCCAATAGAAGAATTTTCTCTTATATTGCCAGAGCCTCACTCTCAATTCAAGGGTCAAGAATGTGAAACACTGGCAGACTCCCTAAGAACAAATATGGTGACCCAGATCCTAAACATATGGCTGCATTTCTCAAAGATTCACTCAGATGAGTCCCTGAGGAGGAATGAGGGGCTCCTGAGGACTCTTCCAGAACTACAGCCACTTAAAAAAATATGGAAAGAAGAATGAACACTGCAAAATATGAAATAAAATGAGGTATAAGGGGTTTTGTGTGTGTTTGTCATAACTAATGTGGCCACTGGCAAACAATATTTCTTGGGAGAAGAGAGGAAGCAACTTAGAAAGAGCTGTATCCCTGTCATGATTGGATTGTTATGAAGATGCTCTGATGCCCAAGTACATCATCTTCAAGTCTATGAAACTATCAGCAGTGGGCCTTAAGTCTTACTGGTAGGGTCTTAAAGACACACATCCATTTCTAGTCACTAAATTATGACAAGAAGGAATATTGTTAGGAAGACCAGAAGCGATGGGAAAGCATTGTAGCTTGCAGGATAACAGTACGATTAAACTGAAATCNTTGGTTTTCTGAACACAGTCATTTCATAAAGTGTACAGTAATGCTTTTATATGTAAATTATTGAAACTCAGGAAAAAAACCTTTCACTTTAAATTGAATTGAGACTGTCTTAGAGGAGAAGAGTTTGGTGAGGACGTGCTTAAGATGAAAATAAAACAGTGTAAGTGGAAGGAATCATATTTTACAGGAAAAATTGCAAATAAAGGCTGTAGGGTTTTTTCTTATTTGTTTGTTTTGTTTTTGATTGCTGCATGCTATACTGAGAGAAAAAGATAATATCGCTGGCTACAGATCCATTCTTAACTTGCTGCTTAAAGCTAAGTGATGTTTCCATTTGGTAAATTATAACTGTTAGCCAATACACCTCAGAGGAGGAGAGGCTTCAACCCAAGTAAGATAGGACAAACTTACTTATTTGAATAAAGACGTCTATTTCCAAATGTTCTTTCCCCAGATGTATCTGGGGAAATCTCTTTTCTTTTGGAAACAATCATACTTAAAATCCCCCTCCTTTTCTGAAATAAAATATGATGTCACCTGGATAGATATGGCAAATGTGGTCTCACAGAAGGAATGCACAGCAATGCCCAATGAGCCACCTAGAGGGATCCCACTCCTTGGCCACCATCTTTCTTATGGTGTCTAGGACCATTGCTATACATATTACATGTACTAAGAGCACCTGTGAGTGCATCACAGACAAGAAAACAAGGCTGTGAGAAGTATGGGTTACCTGATGTCCCAGGGACAGTATGTGATGAACTTGGACCTAAAGCCAGGTATGCATACCTTATTGGGGTCATAATCTCAGCCAATGACCATTAGCTCTGCTAGAGAGGAATTNAGCTGCTCCATTCACTCACCACTACTGCTTCCTACAGTGCCTGGCACACTACAGGTTAACAATTACATAGAATGAATGAAGGTTGTGTCAACAGAGCCATGGGTGCCACTGTCTCCAGCTCACGGCTTGCTCCTATACACCCTATGTCCATTCTTCACAACCACTTTTCTTCTTCCTAATTACCTCTCTTCTCTATTCCCCACTCCCTCATAATAAGGCAGCAGAAACATTCCTTGCATGTATTAAATACTCAATAAATATTTCTTAGTTCTAAAAATTTCCCCAGAAAAAAAAAACAATGAGTCTCTTACACTATTTGTGTGTGTGTATTATCCATGTACATGTTTGTATATATATCTGTACATTTTATATAATGCATATATTTATATATTTAATATACAGTCATATATCTAGCCATCAAGAAATGAAGAGGGGACTAGGCACGATAGCACATGCCTTTAACTCCAGTGCTAGGGAGGCAGGGGTAGGCAGATCTCTGTGAGTTCAAGGCCAACCTGCTCTACATAGCAAGTTCCAGGCCAGCCAGGGCTACATACTAAAACCCTGTCTTCACAGGACAAAGATGAAGGACACATATGCATGTAAGCTCTCTATTAATATAAAATATATGTATATATAGGTCATATAAACAGTCATATATTTTAGAGTATCAGCTGTCAAATACATGTACATATGAATCATACATATATTACCTATCAAGAAGAGGGGGGGCCAGCAACATGGCTGATTGGGCAAAGGAGCTTTCTGCTAAGCCTGAAGAACTGAGTCCAATATCCAGACCCACACACGGCAGGAGAGAACAGATTCCCTAACATTGTACTCTAACTTCCACTCACCAGCCTTGGCAGATGCATGTGCGTGTGCACATGCCAAGTAAGTGAATGAAAATAGTAACAGCAATGAAGGTGGACACACAATAGATCAATGGTATTAAGTTATTAAAAGGCATGATTTCCTAACTGGCTAATCCATTTAGGGGGAGCATCACATCTTCCATTTGTGTAGAAAGAAGGAACACCCTTCAGATCTAGTTACAAAGTTTAACTCCCAATCTGAAGTTTCAAAAAAAAAAAAAAAGCATTACATTCATTTAGCTTCTAATACTGGGGGCAATGAAACGCCTGTGCTGGTTATTTCTTTTATTTTTTGGCATCGCAGTGACTCCTTCATGAGGATATTCAACGAGAGTCCCTTGTGGAATCTTCTCCTGACTTGGCGACACATATGGCCTCTTCGGTACAACAGCTGCAGAACTACATAATTGTTTACAAATGTGCACAATAAGTACCCAAACCAATAAAAAATAATAACTTGGGCATCCATAAAAAGAAATACTATAAACACACAATGGCCCATACTTTATAAATCCCATGGAGGCAAACAGTCAGCCACCCCAGCCCCTTATTTGAAATCTCCTTCCATAAAGCCAATGATGTCTCTGGCAGTCTGGTGGGCCGATGCCATGTGCTGTATCGAGCAAAAGGCTTCTTTATCGCTATCCACAGTTATCATTTAGATGTCATTGAAGGGACTGCAGAATAATTGGATTTNTTTACCATGAGACCCTTGGCATTCAGGTCACCCTTTTCTAACTAGTTTCAAAGCAACAAATGGCTTCCCCTCATCAAAGAGTTAGAGAAGGCAGAGATGTCTAGGAAGAGCTACAAAGAGGAGGATGAGGGGAATGCAAACCGCTTGGAGAGAGCCTTCCTAATAGTCACTACTTACCAAGCATCTTACTTCCTCCTAAGATCTGTGCAAGACCAACCTGAAGGAATTCTACATTGGAGCATCTATAAAAGAGCTAATAGAGTCTAGTCCTTTAGCACTTCTTTCTGCAAAACCCCTTTTTCTTCCCATTTTACTTGCTTTCTTTGTCTGGAAAGACTCTTATTCCATCATCAAAACCCAACTCAATTATCGCCTCATCCAGGATAACAGTGTTATCCATCATCAGAGAGGTCCAACCACACCAGTCTCAGCTGCATCTCTGAGCCCTGGACTCTGAATTCAAACACTTCACATGTGTTGATCAGCTGAGGACCAAACANAGGTCAGAAGATGCTGCAGACTGAGCTTGAGGTCCATACACAATATATAATCTCCCATTATGTAGAGTTATACCATGTTAATTATGTTATTCTAATCTCTATACTTGCTGTAATTATTATGCTACTACCTTCCATAGGCCATGAAGTCTCTCTCTATTTACATGGCCTTTCAATTTATCAGTGTTCACTACTTTGATTTAAATTTAGTTTTAAAACACACACACACACATGCACACTTGACATAGCCTGAATCAAGCCCTCGGGTGTGGTGCAGAAGAGCTGACAGCCAGTGCTTGAGCTACTCTGGTTATGATCACATGATTGGGTGTGACAAACTCATCTCCCTTTTGACACTTTTCAGAGAAAATATGACTGCCTTATATACCCACAAACAACTGTCTATGTAAGATGTTATTAGCCCGGTTTTACAGCTGANAACATCAAGGCATCTCCTGTCCCTTGAAATTAGCGAAAGGAGCAGGATATTTCCTTTTCTTACATAAAATTTATTGGTTAATTAAAATAAACAAGCTATTAAGACAACATAAATAAAAGCTGGCTGAAGAGACAGAGGAGTCAGGTGGTGTGGTGCATGCCTGTAATCCTAACACTTGGGAGGCAGAGGCAGGAAGTTCAGGATTTCAAGGTCATTCTTGGCTACATAGTAAAATTGAGGCCAGCCTGGGCTACCTGAGACTGTCTCAAACAAACAGTAAAACAGTTGCCCTTAAGAGAGGAGAGGCGGTGGTTGTCTGGGTGTGTAAACTGAGGCTACAGTCCATGAAGACGCTAGGATATGTGCACCCATACGTTAAAGGAAGGCCCTAAAGTTTAACAGGGGTGTCCTTCTGCACCATGTAAGTAAATCTCTGCGAAGTGGGTCTGCTATGGCTTGGAGAAGTGTCCCTCAAGGCCTTATGTGCTAAAGCCTTGCTGTCTAGTCTGTGGTGCTCTCAAGAGGTGATGGACCCTTTAAGAGAGGGGACATGTNCAGGAANTGACGTCATGAAGATACAATCTAGGACCACAAAGTAGATATGCAGAGGCTCAAGGAGGAATCTTCCCCNGGCCCTTGAGCTTCTGATGTCCCTAGACACTCTCAGTTACTGCCAGTGTCTGTCCAGTGTCTGTCCAGTGTTTGTCCAGTGTCTGTCCAGTGTCTGTCCAGTGTCTGTCCAGTGTCTGTCTCTGCCCTTAGACCATGGTCTTTCCATGTTGCTTCATGTCATCTTTCCTCTATCTCATGCATTTCATGNTATTTTCATAGGACACTGGTAAAATGGGATTAAGGACTTCCCAATGAGCCAATTTTAGCTCAATCTTATGATTTTCCTTTTTATTTGCAGTCCCTGCTCCTGATGACAACAGTTGTTGACACAGACTCACTCTGAGTCCATCATGATTCCTTGCCCAAATGGTAGATGTGGACACTTTGGTCAACTCTTTCTCATACACTTATGAACTCTGGGAGGTTTTCACTCACTTCTCCTAGCATTTCATGAAGCTCAGCAGTCATGTGACATAATCCCTGCTAATCTACACATGACCATAGCAGAGGAATTCAGGAAAAGCCTCTGCTTTTCTCATGGGAGGACTAGATTGAGGTGGTTGCAGTTTCTCTTCCTCCCCCTCATTTTGAACCTGAGTGAGANANGCAGTGCTGTGGGGCCTCTAAGTTATCAGAAGAATGATCCAGAGCATCACTGGACTGATGACCCAGAACTTGACAAGTGTCCAGCTGCAGAGCCAGCAGAACTGATAACAGAAACTGCTTCCCACAGAGATTCTGATAAGCAAGAAAGGCAAAGCCTATGTGTTGGAGTCAAGCTTACTTGTGTTTTAAATGGTAGTAGAATGCCTTCTTGGCTCATAAATCTTCTAATTGGTTTGTGTTCCCAATTTCAATGGCATTGAATCTTTACCCAGTAACCATGACTTAGGCTCAAGTCACATCAAAACACATAACATGTCATATATCATTTCAAAGATATAGTTATCATTTAACATATTGCCTTAGCTTCATTTCTGTTGTTGTGATAAAATATCCTGGCAAAAACCCACTTAGGGGAGAAAGGGGTTTATATCAATTTATAATGCCAAGTTAAAGTCCATCATAGTGAGAAGTCGAGGCAGGAATATCAAACAGCCCATCACACCCCATCCACAGTCAAGACCAGAAAAGAATGCATGCTTACCTGCTTGTGTTCTGCTCCATTTCTCCCCTCTTATACAGTTCAGAACCCATTGCGTAGAGAATGGTGCTGCCCATAGTAGCCAGGGTCTTCCTATATCAATTAACTTAAGATAATCTCCTACAGACATACCATAGGCCAAACGATTTCCTCACCAAGGTTCTCTTCCCAGGTGATTCTAGGTTATGTCAAGTTGACAATTAAANCTATCCATCANACATTATCACGCTAATCATATTATATCATAGCAATCATACATCATACCAAATCATATTCCTTTGCCTTGGACCCATCCAGTCACTCCTCACTGTAAAGAGGGTAATGTTTCAGATCGTCTGGGTGGCTCATAAGGTTTCTCGTGACTTAGTGTCCAGGAGAACAGTTGCTGAGAGAATGCCTCTTCCATATTCTACAACATTTGTTCTGAATTTGGACTAATTTCAATGTGTGCACGCAGGAGGAATTCGTAAAGCATGTTTACAGGATAACTGAGATCAATGCCCATGTGTCTATCTGGGAATGTGTGTAGGACAGGCTGTAGAGAGGCTCCCTCCTCTCACTCTNGAACACTGATCAATACTCAGGCTCAAACACTAGATGATGAGAATCTGAGGAACCATTTATACTCAAACTGTGCTGTGTCCCCTATAGAAGGTTCTTTCATTAGATCTCTTTGTCTCAAATCCATCCATCAGATGGTGTTACACAGGGCGGCACTATATAAATACATCTGTAAGTGTTAAGCTTTATCATTCCCTCATCTGTTCACACTTTAATCACCAAGATCTTTGGGGCTAGCTTTTCAGACTATTATTCATAAACACTATATGCTCTAAAATTGATAATCTTCCTAGTTGAGGAACTAAAAAAAAATTTTAATACTCATCAAAGCTATGAATGGCTCTACCCACCTAGTCTTTAAAAGTATCATTTTAAAAAATTATGTGCATATGCGTGTGTCTGTGAGAAAGTATGTGCATATGAGTACAATGGCCTGGAGGCCAGGAAAAAAAAAACCAAAAAACAAAACATCAGATCCCTTGGCGCTGGAGTTACAGGCAGTTGGAATCCCCCTGACATGTTAGGAACTCAACCTGGGTTCTCTGGTAGAGCAGTACATGACCTTAACCATGAGTAATGAATCATCTCTCTAGCTCCAACTCTTCAAGTCTTAAAATTCCCTCTGAAGCATAAATAATTGGGACATCTTGCTATTANTTATTTACAAAATCCCCAGCTAGTCTATTACTGAGAAAAGTAAATGGTGAGTTTCCAGGAGAAGGAAAGTACTGGCGTCACATCNACAACGCTTGAGCCTCTCTAGCAATTTACACGAGNCTATAGCTGTGTCTACTTCTCTATCACCCAAAGGCCAGGCACGCAAAGATAGAGAAGACACTCAGAAAGTCTTGCTTCCTTCAGCCAGTTGGCCTTAAGGAAACCAGATGGAATATTCTCTCATTGTGACACATATCTTGCAACTTCTAAAAGTCCTCTGGAATTGCCTTTAGATCCTGAAATTTGGCCTCAATGGGCAAGTGGATTTTTTATGGTCTTTTTGTCAATAAAAGAGCAAACAGGACTGGTGAGATGGTTAAGTGGGTAAAGGCACTTGTTTGGCTCTTGGGGGGATATTCCATCACATTGTGAACCCTGAGTTAGCATTTGTATTAANTAAGTAAAATTAACCTTGGGTCAGGAGGCTGAGNTAGCAACTAGTTGACAGAAAGTATTCAAAGAGCATCAGAGGGTATCTGGAAAAGATAGAGACATACTGGAAGTAGTAGGGAGGGATTTTGAGTGGTATGGCTTTGTTTTGTTTGCTTGTTTTGGCAAAGCAAAAGAATGGGGTTTTNGGGAGATGCCAGCAAGGAGAGAAAGTTTGCTAGTTCTTATTCAACCTCTCTGAGNTAGCAGGTTTTCACCCCAGCCTTTGAATCTTGAGTCTTATTTATAAAATGGAACAATAGAGATTTAGTTAAAGGTACCTTTAGTGGCAGCCATGGAGCCAGTGTCTGCAGGAACAGAATTCCTGCCAGGCTGTTGCCTGAGTGGCCAGGCTACTGCCAGAGAAGCAGGCCAGTAACTTCAGAGTCACAATTGCTGGCTGAAATAGCAGTAGATTAAGGTGTAGCCACTNTGCCGAAGATTAAACAGTATTTGGCAAGCCTGGAAATATGAGGTTGCTCCCCAGAACCCACATAAAAGTATATGGAATGAACACAGAATTTCCCTCTAACTTCTACACATACAGATGGCATGCACCCCCCCACACACACACATATCAAACAAAACAAAAAAATTATTTTAAATGAACAAGTGTAAGAATGTTTGTGGAAAGGAGAAATGTTCTATAAGGTCTTCGAGCTTTCTGTGCATAAGATAAGATGCACATAGGTAGGTGTGGTGGTATGCATCTATAACACTGGTGTTGGCAAGGACAAAGACAGGTAAATCCCTGGAGCTCACTGGATAACTAGTGTAGCCAATTGGTGAGCATCAGGCTCATTGAGAGATCTTGTCTCAAATGAGGTGAAGAGCAATTGATGAAGATGCCTAACATCAATTTCTGGCCTCCACAAGAATATGTATACAGTGCATGCCCACCCACATAGGCAGATGCATACACGTACATACAATCACACACTCGTATGTACACCACACAGTCATACACAAACACAATTTTTTTAAAANAGCAAAGACAAAAGGTGTGCATGCTTGCTTCCACTGGGTGCTGTCAATGCTAGAATACTAGAAAGATGAGAGGTGGCTGGCATGAGAGGAGGGAGAAACCACCCCTTTCTTGGACATGCTGCTTTCCCAGACATCTCTCTGAACAGCTTACTGTATGTGCACAGGCTCGCTGTGTGTGCACCAGCTCACTGTATGTACACCTTGGTGATTCTCAATGCCAATCATCACTGGGTTCCAAATAGTCCCAAATGCATCAACTGAGATAGAGGACAGTTTAGTTGCAGGAAAAGCCTGATCTTTGGATGGGAAACACAGACAGGTAACTATGTAGAATGTCTTCTGGTATCTCATCCTATCAGAGAGAGGATACCCCTGAAATGGAATAAAATAAACTAAGATGCTTNGGTGGACTGAAAAAACAAACAAACAAACCAAGAAACAAGACACCCAATTTAAAACAAATTCCTAATGAAGCCACAAGCTCGGGGTCCAGGGTGATTCATTGTGATTCTTTATGAAGAAGGCAAAGTACCTGGAGCNTCCTCANCTGGGAGGCTCCTAGTAGTTCTGTGCAGAAGGGAAGGTGCTCAGGAAGATGGTCTGATGAGAAGGAGGTANAGCCAGGCCTGGTGGCAGAGGCCTGTCTGTTCAGTTACTTAGGAGGATAAAGCAGGAGGATCACAAGTTCAAGGCCAGTTAGGGCTACNAGGTGAGACNTTGACTCAATATGAAACGNCAGAAGAGTTGGAGATGTAGCTCAGTGGTGGGATACTTGCCTAGCATGTAAGAAGCCCTGTGTTTCATTCCTAGTACTTTGAGAAAAAAAAACTAATAAGGACATCTACAAGGTTCTTATAGAGACCTTACAAGACCTTATAGAGAGAGGAGCCATGTCAGAGTTGAACTGCATCTCTGGTACTGTCCTTGTGTCCAAACTGTGTCACCCACAGGCCCAAGNACTTCCCACTGGTGAGGCCTGCTCCCCAAGCCCCAGCCCCAGGGGCCCCAGATCCACAGACCCCCAAAGCTGCAGAACTCCAGCAAGCTGACATCTCTGATCACCACTTAACTGAAATGAGTTAATCTTGTTTTCCAGATGAGTTGGTACCATGTCTCCTGAAAGCTGTGATTACNGGATGAAAGCTTTGTGTGAACAGGAGGGCTGGGAGCTTTTCCCAGCCCCACTTCACACGTATGTGCTCAGCCAGATTTCCTGTCACCGGCTTCCTTCCCCGTGCCAGTGTGTGATGAAGTTAGAGACTGAGAAGAATAGTGGGGCCTTCGGACTGACATGGGAAGCAATAAACCTTTCACGTGAAGGATGTCACTTCATGAGAGGTCAGGGGCCAATCTATCTTCAGGTCTGGAAACACAGCTTATGATCCTGACAAAATTGAGAATGCTTCAAGGGAAAAAATGGATAGAAATGACACTGAATTTGTAACACTTTTTTTGTTGTTATTGTTTTGTTTTGAATTTGCTCTTAAAACACATCAGTCAAGAAACAGCTATGCAGCAAAGAGCCCCTGCACAGCAAGCATTTGCTAGGTACCAGGGAAAGATGCCAGGTATGTTTTTGTTTGTTTGTTTGTTTGTTTGTTTGTTTGTTTGTTTTAAGACCAATGCTTGGTACTTGCCTCAAGGAGCTTGATATCTCCGTGGGTAGCTGTAAATATTTTATTTCATTAAGATAAAACAAAACAAAACAAAAACATGTTTCAGGCCTGGAGAGATGGCTCACTGGCAAAGAACACTTGCTGCTCTTCCTAGAGGACCCAGGTTTGGTTCCCAGCACCCTCCTTGGGCTTCTTAAACCCCCTGTAACTCCAGCTTCAGGGTGTCTGTTGCCTTCTACTAGTCTCCATGGGTATCCTCACACACGTAGCCAGTGCTCACACACATGCATACACACACACACACACACACACAAAGACCTGTCTCTTATACACATCTAGATGTGTATAAGAGACAGCTTAAACCCCCTGTAACTCCAGCTTCAGGGTGTCTGTTGCCTTCTACTAGTCTCCATGGGTATCCTCACACACGTAGCCAGTGCTCACACACAGGCAGACCTGTCTCTTATACACATCTAGATGTGTATAAGAGACAGGAGTAGAGGAGAGAAGAGAGGAGAAGGGGAAAGAAGCCTGTTCTCAACGGCAAAGCCACAGGACTGGGGCCTCACTGTTCCACATCTTTACTCTGTGTGAGGACTTAAGTGAATTATTTAACNTCTTTGAGTCCTGG
Organism: Neotoma lepida; assembly: GCA_001675575.1. NCBI lineage: Eukaryota > Metazoa > Chordata > Mammalia > Rodentia > Cricetidae > Neotoma > Neotoma lepida. The sequence continues at coordinate 204,631 of LZPO01017358.1, read as the reverse complement.
GTTTGTTTTATTTTTTATTTTTTTTTTGTCTTTTTCCTCCAATCTGGAAAGAGGAAATAATTCTAACCAATGTCCCNGTGTTGTTAAGGACCTGTGGTACNACAGGTGGGAAACAAAGTCAAGAGCAGCTATCTCCCGGGTTAGTCCAGGATGGCATCAAGACTGACCCACCAGCAGACAGGGTGGGGACATAGAAAATGGATGCCACAGATCCTGGCCAGAGCTACCAACTACAAACACAGGGTGGCCAGGTAAACCTGAGTTTCTCCTAAACAACAATCATTTCTTGGTAAATATATATCCTGTGCAACTGTTTTTAAAGTNTATGTCCTAAATACAGGATACCATTTTATCTGAAATGTGTCCTTTATNGGCNTTCGGCTTGAACTAGGGGTCCTGTATTTGACCTAACAGCTCCAGCTTTAGGAGTTGAGGTTGGAAGGCTCAGGCTAAAATATCATTTATTAACTCTGTGTCTTGGGGCAGACACTGTCATTCTAGCCTCAGCTTCCTTATCTATGACTCTATGCTAACTGTAAAAATAATCTGTGCTTAATTCATACAGCCGTGTGAGACTCAATAAAATAATGTGAGTACCTGTTGTAATATGTAACATGTCATTTGTGTATTGTTTTGCTTCTTTAGCCATGGAGTAAGTGGTTGGATGAGAACATAAACTTACATCTTGTTTTTCCAAATCACTCCCCTCATTCCACAATGAGACAAAGTCAAGGCTCAGGAGCTCCTGTTATCAGTTATCATGGGTAGAGATTTTGGTTTGTTTTGGTTCGTTGGTTTTTGTATCTGTTTGTCATNAGACAGGATCTCACTATGTAGCCCTACCTGGCTTGGAACTTACTTGAAACCTGGCTGGTCTTAAACCCACCGAGATCTGCCTGCTTCTGCCTCCTGGGTGCTGCGATTAAAGGGGTGCACCAGCTTGTGGTGGTTAGTTTTAATTGTCAACTAGACACAAAGTAGAATCACCTCTAAAGAGAGTGTCAATGAAAAGCCATCTACGTGAGGTTGGCCTATGGGCATGTCTTTAGGGGACAGTCTTGATTATATTAACTGATGTGGGACGACTCAGCCTAAAGTAGGCTGCACCATGCCCTAGGTTTGGGTTCTAAATTGTATAGGAATATAGAAAGTGAGTTAAGCATAAGCAGGCATGTGTTTATGATTCTCTTTGGTTTTGACTGTGGATGTGACGAGCTGCCTTGACCTCCCTGCAATAATGAATGGTGACGTGGATTTGCACCCTNTCTCCCTTAAGCTGCTTTTCATGNGGATATTTTATCACAGTAACAGATATGGATGCCTTCCTCCTAGGAGACAGGGTGCANCTCCNTAGTCCAGCAGGCATCACTGGCACCCAGCTCAGCCCCGCACCTGACAGAACCATAGTTCCTCTCAACCACAGCGACCCAGTAGAAGGATGTCCCTGGGTATGACACCGAGGGACANTGAGGTAGATGCTGCCTGAAGACATACATCCCAGCTGTAAGTCACTGTTGAAGAACTATGTCCATCTGCATTGTTGCATTTATCTGTTTTCTAAGGTGGAGATGAATTATTATCTGGAGGTGCCAGACACCTCCAATTCCAAGATTTTTTATATGGTCAGGGCAATGCCTCAAGAAANACCAGCTTGGTTGAATCCTGGCCTAGCCACAGCTGGATAACCTGTTTAGCCTCCCTGAATCATAGTTTACAAGAGAACCAGATACCACAGCAAACATGTAAGCTTTACCTCATTAGCCTCTGCATCAGCTTACAGAAACCAANAAGTGAGTNTTGACCTTGTTTTCTTCCTCTGCAGGTATACAAGGGACAGATGACAGACTACGGGGGTAGGAGGTCAGCAAACCTGAAAATGCCAGATGCCAGTGATTCAGAGCAGCCAGACCCTAGTGTTGAGTGGACATTCTGATGGGGCAGATGAGAGTGCTGATGCACAGACTTTGCCAAAAAGGCAAACACCCAGGAGCTGCTCCGAAAAGCCCATAAGGACGTCTGCTACCTTGGGTAGTTGTTTGGAGCTGCTGGTGGAAAGTCATGGGGACACACAGACACACACGGGGGTTGGGGGGTGGGGGGTGGAAGACAGCATGAGTGTTCTCTGCACAAGCATGAAGACTTGAGTTCAAATTCCCAACAGCAGCCACATAAGAAACCTGGCATTGGAGCCTGTAACCTTAGCACTGGAGGGGATAGAGACAGGAGAATCCCTATAGTTTGGTAGTTTGCTGTCCACCAGCCTAGCTTTAGGTTCCTTTAGCTAGTCTGTCACAGGGAACAAGGTGGAGAGTGATAAAGTGGGGTGCTTGATGTCTTCCACTGGTCTCTGAGTGCACAAGGACACAGGAGTCTATACACCTCATTCATATAACACAGACACACACACAGAGACACACAGACACACACACACACACAAAACGCACACAGTATATTTTATAGGAGATTGATGAACAACCAACTGTGCTAACAAGAGAAGTTTGGTGCTTTTTGTTTTTGTTTTACTTTGTTTTGTTTTTGTTGTTTGTTTGGTTTGGTGTTCCCCTCTCCCCCACCCCCAAGATTTCTCTCTGTAGTCTTGGCTGGCCTCAAACTCACAGAGACCTGCCTGCTTCTGCCTCCCAAGAGCTGGGATTAAAGGCGTGCGCCACCATCGCCCAGTCAAGCTGTTTTGTTTTTAATATATTCTTTAAATAAACTGTTATCCATCAGGTTTATGGTCAAAATGAATAGATGCTATAAGGCTTAGAGGGGAGTTTTCCTTAATCAGGATGCACTATTGCCACCTGGTGGCAATGTACCAGAATTGCAAGAATAGAGCCTTGTTTTCAAAATACATGCATGTAAAAACAATACACTGGGCTGGTATTAGCAGCATTACACAACGTCCATACAAGAAAGGAACTTGAATAAATTACACAAATAAATCTTAACATGTTTTGCATGGATGATCTCAAATAATATCCCCACCCACCCCCAACTCCTTTCCTGTTATTTTAAGATTTTCATGAAACTCTCTCAAGATGTTGTAGGCTACACAATAGCGGCAAGCCAATGTCTCTCAGGTTACATATGTAAGAAGTGGAGACATGTGATTTACAGATGATAACAAATAACAAAACAGCTTCAGCCCTACCTTGGGAATACAGCTCATTTTTATGGCCACACTCACCATGTTTCTATATCCTCCCCAAAGAAGTCCCTCTGACTCTTCTAAGGTTTGTTTTGTTTTCACACAGACCATGATTGTCAGCTAAGTCCAGAAGCAATGATGAATACAGAGTAATGGGCAGGGCCATAGTTGATAAATGTAAACAATATTCATAGAGAAACACACACAGATGAAAAAACCCACATACATTTTTAGAGGCTGGCCAACTGAATGCAAATATCACTTTGCAAAATCTAAGTGCCTGGCGTTTTAATATCCCAGAAAAAAATCACAGGCTTTTCTCTAACACAAAAAACACTGCTGTGCTGAAAAGGAGTAAGGGACTAAATCAACCAGTCAGCTGACTCTCCAGCATGCAAAAGTGACCTTAGAAACCATGCTGTGCTTCCACAGTACAGAAGAATGAACTGGGAGAAGGGCTGCTAGTGTGGGGGAGGGGAGGAGTTCCCTCTTTTAAANAAAAAAAAAAACAAAAGACACAACAAAACAAAACAAAACCAGTCAGGTTGTGTTTTAGAGGAAGAAGCCTTTTAAAAGTGAAATAAAAGAGTTGGTACAGCCTGCAAGAGAAGGCACACAATGTCAAAGCTTTGAACTTGTTCAGCCTTGGTTATTTTCCAAGTTAATGCACTAGTGGTCTGGCCTGATAGAAAAGAGTCAACGGGGAGAAAATAAACAGAGCGTTTGCAGAGCTCGCCCAGCAGCCTCCTGGACTGTCTGCTTACTATTACCCCATTTTAACATGTCATAATCGCTCTCAGGGTGAGGACACCCTTCCTGCAGCCCGGACAGAGAATGCATGACTAATTTTAACCACTTGTGCACATCTCCCGATAGAAATTTCAAACAGCTTCTATAGATTAGAGTTCTGTAAACTATACAGAGAGCAGCAGCACATATTAATGAGTTGGGTTGCTCCTCGCAACAGTCCATGGATGTCTAATGAGTTGTTGGGCAACCCTCACTGCCTTGTTATCCTTGCAGGTGCTACACAGTTATGAAAGGTAAAAGCCAGGACTGGAGGGACNGCCCAGTGGTTAAGAGAACACAACAGTTCTTTCGGAAAACCCAGTGGTTCCTGGCACCAAATGGAGTAGCTCACAGCTGCCTGTAACATCAGCTCCAGGGGATCTGATGTCCTTTTCTGGCCTCTGGGAGAGGACCAACTCCCTGAGTCAGTGTCCCAGTGCACACAGCTCTTCTCTGACACACTCTGGAAATGTACTCTACACCCTGATTCCACTTGGATCTTTTTAAAGGCTCTAGTCCAGCAGGAATGAATATATTCTAAACAGACACTTGCACTCTTCCTTTGNAGATGTGTATAAGAGACAGCACATACACACACACACACACACACACAAATAAATCAGACGGCGAAAGCAAAGGTTGGAATGTGCAGACTCATGAGAGAGAAGGAAGATGGGGGGTAAGCTGGCATTTTAACCCTCACCATAGACAGATGGAGTTGTGATGGGTTGCCCTGTGTGGTACCCATCTCCAGGTTCAGATCATCCGATGCTAAGGAAGGAGGCAACACATCACGTAGACACAGAGGCTCAAAGAGGTCAGGTCTTTGCCCCAAGGAAAACAGCTATCCCCTTGTGAACTTGGTCCTGAAATTGCCAGCCACCTGTCTCGACTCTAAGATGCTTCTCAGCCTAGCATGTCATGGTAGGAAGGAGAGTTTGAGACTGTTTACTTTAAACCCCAAGCATCTGACTTGGCTGCTGCATGTCACAAATTGGTGCCTAAAGCGGGAACCAAGATAAGGGCTTAGGAAACTGGGGTGGGGCATCCTAAGAGAGGGCTTTGGGTTCCCAGCAGCTCCCGGCAGGGAAGGGTGGAGAGAACACCTGTGAGGGAGAGGACCAACTCCCTGAGTCAGTGTCCCAGTGCACACAGCTCTTCTCTGACACACTCTGGAAATGTGTACTCTACACCCTGATTCCACTTGGATCTTTTTAAAGGCTCTAGTCCAGCAGGAATGAATATATTCTAAACAGACACTTGCACTCTTCCTTTGAACAANCACCAACCCCCTCCCAGGAGAAGTCTGAAGGCCTGGGGGCAGCTGGAGAAAGAACTTGTCTACCCAGAATGATTTACAATTTCAACAAACCTTTCAGGAGAGACTGTGTGTGTGTGTGTGTGTGTGTGTGTGACTCACACCTGGGGCTCAAGCTGACCTGCTGGGTTAGGATCCGGGGTCCCCCAAGCAGACCAGAGGGGAGGATGGGGTGGGTAGTGCAGAGAGTGAAGGATGGGGAGTGGAGGGGGTGAAAAGAAGGCGGACCAGGGTTCAAATCCCACCGCCTCTCACTAGCTCCTCACCCATCTAGCAGAGGATGACAGCAAGAAGGTGACTACATCTCTGCCACCAGGCTCCACCTGGTGCAAGAGCTTTCCATTCCAGGACCCACCTCATTCGCCTCCAGCCCAAGGGAGAGATTACTACCTTATCTTTATCGATCCATTGGAGATAAGGAGATTACGCACAGAGAGGCTGAACCACTTGCCTAAGGTCACACAGCTATACCTAGCAAACCCTGGATTCAAATCAAGGAGCCTGGGCTCCNTGTCCTGTCCTCTTGGGACTGTGGGCTTGCTCCTGCAGCACCCACTGAAGCCCCTTAGAAGACGCCAGTGCCTGCCCTCGGCCTTGGGGATGCTTTTCACAGTCCACTGGGGCTGATACTCAAGAAGCTTCAAACCTCTGCAGGCTGTGCTGTCTATTATTCCCGTCCATTTGGCAGACATCACCCACTAAAGTCTCATTAAGCACCCACTCTCTAGTGCCATCATTTAGATCAGTGGTTCTCAACCTGTGGGTTGTGACCCCTTTGGGGGGTCCATATATCAGATAGCCTGCATATTCGATATTTACATTACAATTCATAACCATAGCAAAATTACAGTTATGAAGTAATAACAAGTAACTTTATGGTTGGGTCACCACAACATGAGGAACTGTATTAAAGGGTCACAGCATTAGGGAGGTTGAGAACCACTTCTATAGATGATTCGCTTCCAGCCTCTAGTTCTTCAAGCTATGGCTAGCACGACCATGGGGTGGCTAAGGCCAGGTCACTGAAAGCTCAGAAATGACACAAGAAAAACAGTATGGTGATAGAACACACTGGCACCTATGTTGACATGGTGAGGCATTTTCCCAGAATAGGAGGAAGGCCTTGCATGCTGATGTGGCCCCACCCACTTCTTGGTTTCNGTGCTCCCCCAGACTAATGTGTTTCTAGCTTATACAATCCGCACTGTAAGCTGCGATGTACTTGGCTGTGCATCTTACCTGTATTTATGCACACACACACCTCCAAATTCATATGCTAAAGCCTAAATCTTCTTCAAAGAGATGGTATTAGAAGGTGGAGCCTTTAGAGGTACTTAGAGCATGAGGGTGGGGTCCTCATGCATGGAGAGAGGTAAAAGAAGATAGTGCTCCATTCAATAAGGACACAACAGGGACATGGCCATCTATGAGCAGGAATATAAACACACTAGAACCCTAATCTAGGACCTCAACCTCTGGAGCTGTGAGAAAATAACCAGAAGTTGTCATGGTAGTGCATGTAGACTGAGACAAGACAGGATTTCTCAGTACAGGAGCATCTGGTTTCTTGCCTCCTGCATCCNAAACTGAGCCCTGCTCCAGAATCCCCTGAAGNGCTTCTTCACATGCACTGTGGGTGGGTTCTGGAAGGCACACTCTAAGAAGTTCCCAGGTAATGTAGATGCTGCTATTTGGAGAGCTCATGATGAGAACATCTGGGCTAATTCAACAGAGTCCCTTGAAAGAGTCACAGCTCCCCACTTCCATGGCGTATTTGATGTATATTCATGGGCATTTGAATGTTTGGTTCTTGGGCAAGGATCCACGGATGACTAAGTGTTTATAAGGCTATGTTGTGCTGTTATGTTAACCAAGCCCTAATTCACCTGATGCTTGGTTCTCTCAGCTCACAACCTGATCCCTCATTCTTTTGATCTATCTGAACTTTGCACCTCCAGCTTAGAAAGTGTTTTCCTTTTCTTTTCTGATGTGACCTTGGCTGCCTTCCACGAAGACTCTACCTTCCCAGCCTGGCTCTGCCCTCTCTGATCTAGCCCCCTGAACCTTCCTTGGCAGGCAACAGCCTCCCAGGTGGGATGTGCATGTAACTATCTGATGAAGTCAGCTAAACTCCCCATGACCTATCGCTNGTCTGAAAGACAGGCAACTCTGCTCCCCAAACAAGGGCATCTGTGTGCCCTCACTCATGTCACAGAGATGCGATGGACGTGACAAGATGGGCAGAAACACACTCACTGACTCTNATTTCCTGTTTCCTATCTGTAAAATGAGGGAGGAACAAGAAAGAATTTAAGCTCACAGGCCCCAGGAGTGAACCTACTACTATTATTTTGCTAAATAATATGACAGTATGAAACTGCCATTTAAATCCCGGTCTCTCTAACCATAGGTTAGTGCAGCTCTAAGACCTCATCAGTAAAGTTTCTTTTTGTAGCAGATGATTGATGCAGAAACTTACAAGTGGTAAAGTGCATAAGCTGTCTCTTATACACATCTAAGAGGGGACAGAAAGATTGTGAGAGGCAGTGGTCAGGGAGGACCAGAGCAAAACAAAGACTTCTGGACATGACAGGACCGCTGTGCCCTCGAACTCACAGGAGCCGTGGCTGCCTGTACAGTATCAAGCCATTCAACATTTTAACACGGAATAGGAGGGAGCTCATGAGCCCCCACCCCTAACTTAGAAGCCAAGAATTGATGACTTCTGGGTAAGGTAGAGTCAGTTTTCTTTAAGCCCGTGGCTCCTGGTGGGTCAACCACAGTCCAGTGGATGGATGGCTCCACACCCAGAAGTCCATGGGCAGCACAAACTGGAGTTAATGGGTTATTAAATAAATTAAGAAAAAGTGACAGGAAGTTGATGGGGGCAGGAAGGTGGGAGTGGACCTGGGAGGAATTAGGGGGAGGAGTTGGGGTGAATATGATAAAAATGCATTGTATGGAATTCTCAAAGAGTTTATAGAGTATTTAAAGCAAAACAAAAAGGAAAGGAAGAAAGAACTTAAAAGGTGTGGGAGCAGGAGGGAGGCAGAGCTTTGTTTCCAAGGACCTAGAACATAGGAATGTCTGNGAATATAAATATCATAAGGCTAATACTCCAAGAATAATAAAATGGAATGGATACTAGCAGAGCTTTCAAAGCTTAACAGTGGTTTTGACAACAAATATTCATATTTCATCTGAAACTTATGAAACCTTTGCCTGTAATCCCACGAGCAGCAACACGGTAAATGAAAGCAGCAGGCAGTCGAGATTAATAATACTCTGTCTCACATCGGAAGAGCGTTTGAAAGACGAAGCTTGCTTTATCTATTCCCTGTCTTAATGGTCCTCATATTGAAACAGACTGAAGCTACTAAGATGGGCTGGGAAACAGTCATAGATGTTTTATTAATTTATGGGAAAGTGAAGGACCCACCTCGAGGCTTAAGTAGGCCATTCTGAAACTGTGAGAAGTCAGTGGCATAAGGAGACAGAAGGTGAAAAGTGTGCTGTGTGATACAGCNCGTAAGCTGGGACCACAAAGAGTGTCTTCGGTACGCTACAAGGGTTGATAGTCTAACAAGGCATTCTTATGAGAAAAAGCAATCTGTTCTCATGTGAATTCTGCCATATGCTTCTATCTTTCCACAGTCTTGAAGGCCATGTCAGTAATTTCTGGTACTTATATGGCCACGCAGGATGCTTTTGCTGGTTAATGGGAATAAATGGGCTGGATTTACAGTTTTTCTAATGTTCCATGTATATACCATGCTGANTGCAACCAGAGGCAAAGTGAAATTTATGGACATGCACGGAATTTCCAATGATACAGCAGCAGAGCAACAGAGAGCAAAANTGACATGCTGTCTGACATTTCCCTGCAAAGACTTGTTGTTGCTTAGACTAAGTAAGTGAAGGCCATTGTTGCTTTTTTGGGGGGGGGGTGCTACTAGGCATATGGCTTTTTTGTAGCATAAATGCAGTAGCAAAGAAGATGACATTCCGAGTTTGGGCACAGAATCACCCTGTCCATGGGACTCTAGGGCCTAGGTTTGACCCCAGCCCTAATTCATGACATTCTCACTTCTCAAACCCGTAAGTTCTAGTGGATTGATTTTAGTATTACGTGACTTAACACCAAGTGTCTTCAACCATGGAGTGTGTTCTAGCTTCATCTCTGTTGCTGTGAAGAAACACTTTGACCAAAAGCAACTTAGGGAAGCAAGGAGTTTGNCTTACATTTCCACTTACATTGAGTGGAAGGCAAGGCAGGAACTCAAGCAGCTAGTCACAGGTACATCAATAGTCAAGAGGAGAGAGAAACAAATGTATTCAGAATGACTGCTTGTTAGTTTTCTTCACTTTTACACTGTTTAGGGTCCAGCCCATGAAATGGTGCTGCCCACAATAGGCTGGCTGGGTCAGTTGACATAGAGCTGCTCCCCTTAGACACGCCCACAGGCCAAGTTGACAGTTCAAACTAAGCAGTACAAGAGAGGGTCTTCAGGAGTGAGAAGAAGGTTAGAATAGCCATCTCTTATTGAAGCCTCTAGCAACTCTGGGGTGCTTTTAAGTTTGGGGGCTGGATAAGTCTATGTGGTTAGGGACTGCCTTATTCATTACAGAACATGTAGTAAATATCCCAACATTGTCCCACAAATGTTAATAGTAATGGCCCGCACCCCTGCCCTGTCATTTCCTTTACAACCCAAAACACCTCCACACCTGGCCAGATATCCACNTAGGAAGCCAAATCTCCACTGTCCTATAGCAGTACCAGCATTTGAAATACATTTTAAACAAAGACAAGTACATCCATTATAGTATATAAGTGTCACCACAGCTGGAGATTATCTAGCTGGAAGATTGGGACTAAAAAATAGATATAGTGTAGCTAGCAGGTNGAAAGATTATGCAGTTGATCTTAGAAGCAATAAGAGAAAGAACAGGACAATTAACATATATTAGTGTATGTTATGGGTATATAAGAATACAGGCATGTCCTGGGACACCTAACAAGGGGCACTGAAGCGGGTGATAGTGAGGAAGTAAGGTCTCTNNGGGGTTGAGGCTCCTCTCCACAGGAGGTAATTCATGCCTGATACTGTAAACCCAGTCAAAAACCTGTGTTCAAGAAGGTCTTTGGCCCAAGACGGAAACCTAGTACAACTGTACAGTTCAAGTAAAATGACATCAAACTTCTCTAGATATTTATGTTCAAAGGCAAATGCTATACTGAGCCTTCATCAGAGAAGTTCTGCTTCGCAATGAACTCTGGGGAATGCAGAGTCATAGACACCAAAGGAGTTCAAAAAAAGTGATTAGTTGAGTGTTTAGCTTCAACAGGACACCTACACCACCCCTCTAAGGCTCAGAGAACATAGAGGAAGAGGGGCTTGAAAGAAGGTAAGAGCCAGAAGATAGGAGGAAAAGCTATTAAATGCTGACTTTGAGGCGTGACACAGCCAATGTAGTCATGATCTCGTAGCAGCCGTGGCTGCCTGCATTGGGTCTGTATGAGATTGGACCTGTCAACAGCCAATCAGGGAGGGAGGAACTCACAGGTCTATACCCTGCCCTGAGGAACTATGGGCTACTAGCTATTGGTAGATTTTGGAGAAGAGGCAGGCATTGTCTTTATTTGTATACCCAATAGATGGTCACATCATG
>LZPO01017358.1:148611-164838 GCA_001675575.1 Neotoma lepida | reverse complement strand
CACACATGCCTTCTACAATCACTGGTCAGGAATAGGTCACATGTCTACTGCATAACCAACCACTGGCTGGCATACAGGTTTGCCAGATGGACACAGATTAATCATAAGACAAGGAAGNGTATCTAGAGTCATCCATCATAATTGCTAAGCCAATTCAGTGCAGCAGTGGCCTGCTCTGATCCCAGCATCACGAGGCTGAGCTAAGAAGGTGTAAAGTCTGAAGCCAGCCTGGGATATATAGCAGGTTCAAAGCAAGCCTCCGCTACATGGAGAGGAGACACTGTATCAAACAAAATGTTTAAGATAAAACAAGTAATAAACAGCCTTAATTAATTTTTAAAAATTCAGTATTCACACTGTAAACACCGTAACCATAAAAAAAATAGGGAATGGTTCAATAAAACACAATTCTTCCATATGGTGCCATCTTAAGAGTCATTAAAACATTTTCCAAGAAGTGTTTAATGATTCAAACATTTTCATATGATAGATAGTTTATGAACTCAGCTTGCCAAATGCTAGCGTTCAGGAGAAAAGAATAAAATACAACAAGATATTAAGAGGATTTATCTCGGAGTAATGAAATTGATAGAACATTTAAATTTTCTTCTGCCTAAGTTTCTAAATTTTTCTCATTCTTCTACAATCTACCACCAAAATTCAACCCACAAAAGTTGATTTTTCAAACAAGTGATATGTGAATGCAAGAACTAAATGAGGGCTGAAGAATGCCTTATTTTCTAAAATACTTACCTTGCAAACATGGGACTAGTGGTTTACCCTTAGAACAACANGACTATTTCAATTGTGCTGCAATCCCAGTGNTGGAGAGGTAGAGAGACCTGTAGACCCCTGAGGCACACTGGNCAGACAGTCTAGCCTTATTGGTGAGCACCANGCTAATGAGAGACCCTGCCTCAACGTGGGTGGATGGTACTGCTAAGGACAACGCCTGAGGCTGCCTGGTCTCCACATGCACCTGCACATATACATTTACATATACATTTAAAAATAAAATTCTGCTGAGGAAAAAGCAAGCTAAATCAAGGGCAGGAGATGGCTCTTGCTGTTCTTTCAGGGGAACTGAGTTCAATTTCCAGCACCCACGTTGGATGGCTCAGAACCAACTCTGATTCTAGCTCCAGAGGGTCCAAAAGCCTCTTCTGGCCTCTGTGGGCACTTGCACTCACATGCACACCACACATATGCACACACACACACACATACACACACACACACACACACACACACACACTTAAAAAAATGAATGTCTAAAAAGAAAAAAAGAGTGTCAGTCAAACCAGATTTTGTGCTTGGTCTAACCAAATAATTTACTGAGGTCATTAGTGAACACAGGTTAGAAAATGCACAATGCTATACGAACAGATACACACATAAAAATAATAGCTGCTTACCTACTAACTTATATTACACAGGAGCCTGATGCTGTTAATTGAAACTAGACATTATGATGCACCCAGAGAGGGAGAGATTAGACGGTAGATGACTGCTACACACACANAGTATCCNTGGAGCCATATGCACGTGTGTTATCTTCTTGATAATCCAGAGGATTGACTGGCATCTACGCATTAGGGTGGGGTATGATACAGTCATAATCCTGCAGAACTGGGGAGCTTTGGCTGGGGAAATTTGATCCNAAGAAATTTTAAATGTTTGACTAATTCAGTGGTACCACTGGGAACCCCAAACAGGTAGAGGAATAGCTGTGCCTAGGGAGCGGGAGAGGAAAGCGAGCTGCTGAGGGGTCTACATTATTTTACACAGTTTTTTCTTTTCCTTTTTTTTTCTTTTTTTTGTGGGGGGTGTTTGTTTTGTTTGTTTGTTTGAGATGGGGTCTTACTATGTAGCCCTGGGTGGTCTGGAACTTACATTTAGACCAGGCTGGCCCTGTACTCACAAAGATCTGGCAGCCTCTGCTTCCTGAGGGCTGAGATTAAAGCCATTAGTGCTACTATGCCTGGCTTATTAGGGCTTTCTTTATAGCATGTTGTGGGGCCTGTGNTCATATGTGATATTCCTGGCTTGCACATGTGCTTTGCATTACCAGGGGTCTTGCTCCTGAGCTCCCTTCAGGACACCTGGCTTATCACCAGGCTTCATACACATTTCTCTAAGACAGTTCCAGCCATGCCAATGCNACNTGATCCCGGTAGCTAATGACAAGAGTATAACTGATCACAGGCACCATTCGCTTTTGGCATCCTGCTATTGTTTCATTATACCACATCTGCCTCCTTGTGGTGGTGGNTAAGGGCATGCTATGCCCCATTCTACAGATGAGAAAACTAAGGCTTAGCATGAGTAACACACAAGGTTAGCAAATTAGTTCCTTGGAACTCACGTTGGTGGGGTGCAGCTGTACCTGGTTCCAAAAGAACCACTCTGATAGCAGAGAGGTTCTTCTTCGTGGCTTGGATATGTTGTAGCTGGACTCCTTGCCCATGCCCTAAAGCTTAACACCTGTGCTGGTGGAAGGAAGGGAGGCAGGGGTCTGGCCTNGGGACAGGCGTGAGGTGAGTCCCTGGAAGTGTGAGCATCAAGGTTCTCAGTAAGAAGCAAGGTGAAAGCCAGAGCTTCGCCCCAGACCTTGGATAGGCAATGAAGGATAGACTCTGGCACCCTTCCAGCCCAGATCTGAAACTGTTTTAACAATCTGCTCACACTTCCAGGGACCCACATGGCTTCCCACCTCCAGGGGACTTGTTCTCTTGCCAGACTTAAAGCACTGAATAGCTACTTGTATTCAACCTGACAGCCATAGATATTTAAGAGTCTAATTCAATNGTTATATCTTTTCTGTAGACACAAAGGAACCACAGTCTTCCGACACCTCAGGGCTCTCTCTCTCTCTTGTTTAAGCATGCTGGGGATGCACACACATAAGGAGGGATGATGCATGCTGGTGTTACCGTGGTACTTTCCACACAATGTAAGAAATCTTTGCTACTTCCCAACACCAGCTGAGAGATGTAAGGTTCCTAGGCATTAGGTTGGGGGGGGGTGTCCAACCTCCCCCAGAATATGATGCTGAACAGATGGGCAACGGCTTCGCAGTCAAGGGGCTATCAATTGAACAGAAGAAAAGCCAAGTTCCTGTCAGTGCTGGGCTTAGGGGCTGCTCCCATAAGGAGAGTCACATTGCTATAAGGACTCAGCATATAAACCCAAGCTACCTCTTCCCATTCCATCTTCAGTGGAAGATACGGCATACAGGCAAGAGTGTAAACTTTGAACTTGTCTGTGTACATTAGTATGGCTAGCTTTCAAAAACCCACGGTGAAACANGGTAGGCCAGCTGAGATTTGTGGGATAGGGAAGACGTGCCACAGAAACCCATTCCATAACCTTTCACCAGGCATGAAATTTACTGTGAATGGAATTTCTATAAGTCCATGTTGGCTTCTGATTTAAAACTATTAAATCTGGTTTCTGGAGAACACTTCCATTACAATAAATACATCATTATGACAACATATGCTAATTACACAATCTCAAAGACCTGAGTGAACAACCTATACATGAAAAATGCATCTCCACATCGGTGTCCTGGATTCACAGTGGAGCCTCTAGTTAGGGGCTGAGCTTCAGGGGCAAACTCAAGCATCTATTGGCTGACCTCATAGAGGACTGGAATAGGAAGAAAGGCATCAAGGCACCAATTTCACACAAGTGACAAATGTAGATGCCTCTGCCTGTGGGGTGTGGGTGTGGTCTCCAATCCATGGAATGTCGAAGAGGAATTATAGATANGAATATAAAACCAGAGGCCAGCCTGGTCTACACTGTGAGTTCCAGGACAGCCAGCACTGCACAGAGAAGCCCTGTCTTGAAAAAACAAAAACAAAACAACAACAAAAAAGGATATAAAATCAGTGTGAAATGCATGTGTACTTCCTCCTCTTCAAAGTACACCAAGAAGAAATTAGAGATGCAGTCATGCAANCCAACTTTCCAGGAAACAAAGTCCTTTTTAGCCTTGATCCTAAACTCATTAAGGAGCAGAGCCGAAGGCCATGCACATACTAATAACAACGAGACAGAAGAGTTCACAAAGTGGTTTTCACCATTTCTTATCTATATTCTGTGCATATGTGCATGCATGTTCACATGTGTAGGGCCTATGTGTGTGTACAAGTGCTTGTGTGTGTACACAAGTACTTGTTGTGTATATGTATATATTTTCAAAGTTTTCCTTTTATTGGTTTTAAGATTTATTTATTTATTATGTACACAGTNTTCTGTCTGCATGTATGCCTGCATGCCAGAAATGGGCATCAGATCTCATTACAGATGGCTGTGAGCAGCTATGTGGTTGCTGGGAATTGAACTCGGGACCTCTGAAAGAGCAGCCAGTGTTCTTAACCTCTGAGTCATCTTCCAGGCCCCCTTTTATTGTTTTTAATCATATGTATATATGTATGTGGAGGGGGGTATGTGCACCTGAGTGCAGAGACTAGAGGTGTCAGATCCTGCAGGAGTTGGAGTTATAGGTGATGATAAGCAACCTGGTGTGGGTGCTGGGAACTGAACTCAGGTCGTCTGCAAGAGCAGCACACCCTCTTAACTGCTAAGTCAACTCTCCAGCCCTATTCTCTGTGTGTGTGTGTGTGTGTGTGTGTGTGTGTGCGTGTGTGTGTGTGTGTGTGTGTATGGATGCTTTGTCTGAATGTACATCTGTATGCCATGTGTGTGCAATGCCAGCAGAGGCCAGAACAGGACATCAGATCCTCAGGAATTGCAGTTACAAATGATTATTAGCTGCCATGTGAGTGCTAGGATTCAAACCCAGGGCCTCTGGAAGAGTGCCACTGCTTTTAACTGCTGAGCTATCTCTCTAGGCCTCTTTCTCATATTTTGTGGCAAGGTCTCTCTTTCACTGGAGCCCAGAGATCAATGATCTGGCTAGCCTAGAAAACCAGCTTTCTCTGGGGANCCCCATCTTTCCCTCAGAAGCCCTGGGGCTATGGGGGGCTGCAACACCCACTGAGCATTTATCCGGGTACTAGGGATCGAAACTCTGGTGCTAACACTTGCACAGCTGGCATTTCACTCTCTGATGTAGTCCTTTCTTGTCCATATTCCCAATGGGAAGCCCAACATGTGTCTTGTTCTCATCTATTCTGTCCTTTTGGTGCTCACAGTATATTCATAAGACTGACTCATAATAGAGACTANATCATTAATTACTGAACAAATATGCCTAGGTTTAGAAGAGGAAATACATTACATATATACATATATATGTATATATATGTATATGTGATACACACACATATACATATATATATATATATATATACACACCATGATAAGTTTCTACCATGTCTGCTATTTGAAGTCATCTTAGATATCTTGAAAATGTTTAGTAGCATAAAAGAAGGGCTGAGGATATACCCAGGGATAGTCATGTGTCCACTAGCACTTCAGATCATACGGGAAGCTTGGGCCTGGGGAGGGGCCTGGGAAGAGCAGGGATGTCTTCATATGGCATCATCAAGCCATCAGTTGAGCTGAACTAATTATACCAACTGCCTCAAGCTGGGAAGGATTTTTTTTTTTTTTGAGGGGAGATGTTCATCCCCCCGCCCATACTACTTCAGCTGCTGAGCAAGCAGAGTGTGGTATGAATAAACTCCATGGGCACAAGGAGTCCAGGGCTTCCCTTTAAATCAGTTCCTAGAAGGCAAGGAACCAGTATATCATAGTGAGACAATCATTTATAATGGGACCATTATTAGGAGCCAAGATATAAAAATCGTACATGAAACAGCCTTATAAGCAGATTCAGTGCGTGCCTGATTAACCTCCCTGGTCTACTGGGGGCTGGATGGCTCAGGGGAGTGGTAATGAGATGTGGAAGTCATTTGCCTGGAGGTCACAGGTTTTGAGCTGGACATGTGAGAAGAGGTCTAATTGCTACTCATGGGTAACTTGTAAGTGTGCTTGGTGGAGACACTGAGACAGGGGTTCAAGTCTTGGTACTACCCCTGAACTGGCTGTGGGACTTCTGTGTTGGTCACAGATGCTCCAAAACCTCAGATTCATAAGTCAGAAATATGTGTCAAGGCTGATTTTGCTTAGCTAGATAAATATAAGCATGTGCTTGACTCCTGAGGTGTCCCGGAGAAGAGACTCAAATGTGAATATGGTATTTATTTGTGTCTCTCGTGTGGTATATGAAGTTCAAAAGGCTGGATTTGTGGCTCAGTTGGAAGAATGCTTGCCTATGATCCTTAGCACTGCACAAAACCAGATGTCTGTAGGCCTAGCATATTGGAGATGGAGCCGGTGGGGACAGGCAGTCAGGGTTATCCACAGCTGTACAGAAGCTCCAGGCCAGTCTGGGCTATGGGAGACCCTATCACAAACACACACACACACAAACAAACAACAACAAAAGTAAGAAACAAAGCAAAAAGAGTTTCACATGTGGGAGTGTTTCAGATTTTGAATTTTTATATTAGAAATGATCAGCCTACACTATTGTAAGCAACAGTTCCAAGATTTTCACATCTAGAAGGCTGAATGCCAACACTCACTTGTAATCCTAAGATGCTGGAGAAGAGGCAGAAAGATCATGAGTTCAAGGCCAGCCTGGATCACACAGCCAGAACCTCTTCCCCATTAAAACAAAAACAACCAAACAGTCAACACAAGGGGACAGAAAGAATGATGAACCTGAAGCCTTGAGTTCAAATCTCATCTATGACTCCAATTTCCTCCCTTTCCCTTCATCCTCTTCAGGTTAGTTTTGAGGCGTCAAGCTGATNAGGCCACACCCACCTGTGGTAGCTTGTTCTAGCTACTGTAGGAGAAAAGGCAAGACTCCAGGATGATGACCAGTCCCACTTCTCCAAAGCAGTTACCAGATCTCAGGTTGCCAGACTAGGGACATCAGAGGGCTACAGGCACAATGACACCTCTCTAGACAGGCCCCTCTTCCCCAATTCCTTGGAGTCCNACTTCTTCCTTCCCTGAAATTCCGTCGCCTCCACCCAGGAATCTGGGACAGCTTGGNTGTAGTCTCCTGCAACAAAATCTTTCCTTTCTCTGAAGCTTGTAAGAAGAGAAACTGCCAAACACATGCAATCAGATTCATGGGGCAGAACTCTCATCAAAGCCCTAACTAACTGTGCTGCTGTCTGTCTGTCTGTCTGTGTCTGTCTGTCTGTGGCATTAACAACTCTTCTAATAGGCTTCTTACCTAAAAGGCTAATCCACTTCAGTGTCCTCCTTGAAGGCCAAACCCAAGACCTTTCAACTGTTGTTCCTTTCCTCATTTATTTCCTCAACATTGACGTAGGGAAATACCTTGTTGACAATAACAGGTCCTGTAGAATGGATGCTCACAAATCACATCTTGACTTGTAATTTGTGTGTGTGTGTGTGTGTGTGTGTGTGTGCAGCCCTACCATTCTTTCAACTTTTTGTTGTTGTTAGATGGAGAGAAATTGTGAATTCCTTAGGGGACAGGGGATCTACTGTGTTTTCACACTCTATCTAGTAAAGCAGTTCAGTGTGAACTCTCCAATACATGGTGGTCGCTTTTCTTTTCTTCTCCCCTCCGTGCTTCCCAAGGACTTCAGGCACTTGATGAAAGAGAAAAATAANCCCTTCTTTGGTGTCTGCGATCCAGACCTATCTGGTAGCCCACTCCTCTCACGCCGCCTGTGCAGAGAAATGATTTCAGTTCCTTGTTCATTTGAGCATTGAGCTGAGATCTTGCAGCTGCTGGCTGCCAAACCTGAAAGCAGAAATTAATTTCAATGACCCAGGCGAGTGGAGGGGAGCGTTGTCAGGTAATTAGTGCTCGTCTTTTGCTACTCAGGGTCTATCACTGTGTTAATCCATACATAAATCGCAGCATTCCCAGAGTTGCCTGAGATCTGCCAGGACTTCTTGCCTGCGTTCACCCTGAGCCTGGCATCTTCATGGAGGGGGATAAAGGCTCCCTTCTTTCTGTCTATTTCTGGCCAGCAGAGAGCATACAGCTGATTCCTATGGTCTTCTTCCCTTTTCATTGAGCCTGCCTTTGATTAAGTAGAGCTTGGAGATGGGAGGGGTGGGGGAGGGCTCCTATTCCTGCCACTTTCCAACTTGCCNATTTACTAATGAAAGAGGCTCAGATATTGATGGCCCTGACACTACAAGTATAACAATTAAAGGCTACGCCCTTCAAGGTTTCTAATTTAAAAAGGAACCCTCCTCTAGCTGGGATGAGTCCTGTAGTTATTTTATATTCTATTCTGGATTGGGTTTGGGGTTTCTCTGCCTTTTCCTTTAGGAAAATTCCCTAAGTGGGAATTTAGACTTGAAAACCACACACACACACACACACACACACACACACGCTGTTGTGAATGCTTTTTTCTTTGAGGTCATTCTGAAATCCAAGAAAGGTGTTTGGAAGAGGTACCTGCTCACAAAGTACAGGGGATCCCACTCCAGGGCTCCCAAACACCTCTGGAGTTCATGTTTTTCACCCTTAAGGCAGTGGGGGCCAAGGAAGATACAAACTAGACAGTATCCATGAAGGGCTTCTCAGCCCCATCTGAAGGATTTATTCTCTCTAGTGTAGATTCTGGCTGCTGTGACCACAGGGGCTTCCCTGGTCCCCTTTTCAGGTGACACAAAACAGNGCTCAACTCAGAAAAGTTCTGTGCCTAGGGGTTCTTCCAGAAACCCTCCTTTGTTAGGCATCTCTGATACCCAAAGCCCACAGGTCAAGCAGAAACGGCAGGGAGGAAAGGAAGTGAAGTGGGGAATTTGGGGTACTAGGGGAGAGGGTGTCCCAGCCCCACATACAGGAGGAGCCCCAGCTGGTGCCACCCTGCCAAGGTTATGTGCTAGAATTCCAGCCCAGCACACCAACTTTGAACCTCAAAGAAAATCAGAAAGCTGGACTTATAAATGTTTCTTCGAAGGTACAAATGGCTTTGTTAAAAGTCACCGTGGGGGCTTATCTATCACCCAAAGAGCACAGGCTTGTGTCTGCCAAGACATTCTCCACTTACCTGCTTAGAATCCTTCACAGATTTCTGGTTTTTTGAGACCCACGCTTTAATCCAGGCTGATCTCAAATTCCTGTGTCAGCCTCTCAAATGAGGGGCTGAAGGTAAACATGAATCTCCCACCCCACACCTACCCTTCTCCCTTTCTCCAAGGTCTGGTTTTAAAGCTGAACTCATGGCAATCCTCCTGCCTCAGCCTCTTGACTGTTGGTATTACCAATGGATGTCATGACTCCAAGCATATTTTTTTTTAATTAATACTTAGTACATCTTTACCTTGTGGCCTTCATATAAATGAAAATGAAGCCATGAAAATGAAGCTACTGTTTGCCAGCTTGACATTATGACCACTCTCATCTTGGGTGTGTCTTGGGTGATGGAAGTACTCAGCAATGTACAGAATTTAAAAAGGAAACCAACTGTACCCTCCAAAAGCTTTCTTCTGGTTGCTTCAAATGCCAGAAGGTTCCCACTCTGCCTTTCCAGGGATCTCACTTCACACAGATCCATCAGAGAAATCAACTGTGTTCCTGGAACCCAGGGCCACTCTCTTTAAAACTAACAGGATTTTACTCAGTTTGATAATGAACTAACATGGGCCTTGAAAACACACACACACACACACACACACACACATACACACACACACACCCTTCACAAACTTTGGTATTCTTATGTGCAGAATGATAGGATAATTCTGAGCCTACAGATTTGCTGGGATGGTCCTACAAAGTGAACAGTTTGAACCAGGCCTCTCTGCTGCTGTGTTAATTCCCTGCCTGGAGCTTCCAGGGCTGGAGCAAGGGAAGAAAAGACAGTAAGTATCCTCCTAAGGATTTGAGGCTTTCAGCTTTCAGAGATTGGTTCCCCATCTCTGCTCTGCTCCTGCTGTACTGCCGCATAAAAGAATAATAAGGACTGGCAGCAGATAGCAGGCTGGTCCTTCAGCCTTGGTGGGTCCACCACTAAAATGGGTTTTCTATTCAGCCCAGGGCTGCTGGGAGCNGATAAAGGACAACAGGCTTGATCCAGCAGGAAATCAGCTCCCCTCCCATCGCCAGAGGAACCCATTCTCTTACACTCATGTCACCATGTATAAAATCCTTAATTCTTTCTGATTTTACAGTGAAAACCTTCAATGAGAGAGAGAGAGAGAGAGAGAGAGAGAGACAGAGACAGAGAGACAGAGAGACAGGGAGACAGAGAGACAGAGAGACAGAGAGACAGAGAAGCAGAAGACCAGCACAGCTTCAATTCTAAGGCACTTGATTGTAACTGGAGTCACTCGAGCTCCCTGCCCCCTCCAGCTGCTGCTGCGCCACCTGGAAAAGTCATCCACATCCATCTGGTGTCAAGTGGCACTGATCTCCACATTCTATGAGAGTCAATTGCAATTAACAGGGCCATTCAGGAAAGGGCAGGTCCAGCCCAGACAAAGGCAGCCCAGACAGATCTTATCAGAGCCCAAGGCCAGNAGGGCTGTGCCTTTCACAGGCTGCCTGCCTGGGAGAAAAACGGGTAGCAGAGGAAGGAGGAGGAAGAAAGGCTTGTAGGAGTTGATCGAGGGGACTGGAAAGGACAGAGAGTCAGAAGAATGAGGCAGAGGGGTTCAAGGAAGGCAAGCCAGACTGCAGGGCTTCCTCTTGGGTTGGATCCACCCTAGCCACCCATGGGATTCTGGCAAGTCACTTTACCTTTGCCAGCCTCAGAGCTTCAGGTGGCCCATCTGTAAACAGGAACTAGGAATGGCACCTCCCCCATCTTGAAACTGTCAAGAGAAGCCGTGTTGAGGGCAGTCTCCATCGTCAAAGTACGGAAGAGCTTGAGTGTGGCGGGGGAGCTGTAGAGCCGTGTGTGGGGAGAGAGCTATGAAGAGCAGGAGAGAGGGGAGGTAACAGCTCAAGTGGCTTGGAGAGAAGCCACACACGACATAGGCACAGGTGTGAATGCCACCTTGTCCACCCGGTAGAATGGACCACAGGGACTCCTCCGCCCACTCAGAAGAAGAAAAATGCATGGAAGGCAGCTAATCTTCCACATAGNGGGTCCAGCGACTACTCACAACAGCTCTAGGGGTCCCTTTTGAGCCAGTGAATGTGGGAAGAGGAAACACACACATTACAATAGGGCAGGGGCTGGGAGACTGAGGCCACAAGTGTGGTACAGACCACTCCATGATGATCTCCCCCAAAAGGAGTTCAATTTGGTTTCAGACAGAAGGACCCGAGGCCTCTGTGCTGGAGGTTGACAACCTTCTGGATCTTCTTCCCAAAACACAAATGTACAACTGTGGAGAAGGTGGGGGTAAATACCTTCACCTTTTTACTCTCCTGGCTAAGTGGCCTGTTCTTGTTATTGTCTGTCACTAGGCATTTATTTTGCAGGGTCATTTTGAATTTCAGAAATATGAAGCTTTAAAAAGCACACTAATTATAATTTTTTGGTGTGTCTTTGTATGCATATTTGTGTATGTGCGTGCTATGCATGTGAACATGTATGCACATGCAAGTGCTACAGAAAGCCAAGTAGGCTAGGCTGGCTGGCTAGGGAGCCCAAGTAACCCTTCCATCCTCCCTTTCCCTATTCCTTCATGCTGGGCTTCCACACACCATACTTGGCCTTTTTATGTGGGGTCTAGATATCAAACTCAGGTCCTCATGTTTGCAAGACAGCCACATGAACAACTGTGCCACCTCCCCANCTCCCATTTGTTAAGGTCTCAAACCTGAGACAAATGGTTGAGGTGCCTGTTTAACATATCAAAGNGCACCAGGCCACCAGGTTCTCCGTGCACCCCTCAGTCCCTCCCTGTAACAGGGCCCTTGGCCCTAAACTTCTCCAGCCCAGCTGCCTTTTCCCCAGCTGCCCTTCCCTACATAATCCAACCATTTTGGTCACCTGGTTCTTTTTTGTCTACTCTCTTTTGGGCCCCCAGCTGCTGCACCTGGTTCCCCTCCCTCCTCTCTCCCTTCTCTTCCTGCTCACTCTCCTCAGGCAGCTCAGGGTCATGTCCGCTCTGGGCTTTCCCAGATGNCCCTGGCTGGAGCACACTCTCCCACATATCTACAGTACACTTTCTCCTCCACCACACCTAGGAGCAGTCATGTCCTTTCCTTTCCTTTTTATTTCCCCTTTTCATTCACCATTAATTAGAAATGTTAAAAGTTGTCCCAGAGCGAGAGTAAAGAGGTTTCACGCCCAGGAAATACAAGGAGCTGGTGTGGTGGGTGGGGGAAGGGCAGCCACTACGTTTTCTAACAGGAAGAGAAAAACCACAGTTCCAGCAAAACTTCATTCAGTCAGGAGCCTGTTTACTCCAAAGAGTTTATCATTCACAAAGACTATGCCCTGAACAACTGGATGCCTTCTGTTGTAACCTTCAGAACTCGATACATATTAATATATCAGAGAGGCCAGACTGGGCTTGTTGCCAAGGGATTTTGTGCTGAGGTTCCTAAGCTGTCTAGTAGAACCAGTGACACTTAGTAGGTATTCAACAACCCTTATCTCCCTCCCTTTGAACTCTGTATTATCGAAGCTTTAATCTGATCTGGAGAGTGGCTGATCTCTATTGATAACAGCATGGATTTCATTTTAATATACTACCTTTTATTAACATAGAACCACAGGCTCTTAATAGCAAGGGCCTGGCCAAGGCACTTTAAAACAGCAACCAGAGTGCAGATGTCTCTCCTAGGACCCAGGGGCGATGTGCGGTGGGCGGCAGGGACAGGAAGCGTCCACCCTCCTTCGCATTGGCAGAATGAGTTACAGGATTATATTATCAGTGCAATTAGGCCAGGGCTTCCTCTGCACTTCCATGGCAACCTCTTGGCCCTGTGCAATAAAAGGCATTTTCCTCTGTGACCTGGTTTCCAAGGAATCTTTCTTCCCTAAACGGGTCTCCACCAAGACCACATAGAAAAGCCAACTTCAGAGTCACATGTACATATCCTCCCCCCACCCCCGCCCCGCCTCCCATGATCTGACATCCATTGCTTGTACTGATAGGAGAAGGAGGTCATGATGTTAATGATCTTGATTTGATCATGATGGGGCTGACTGTACCAGGTTCTGAGTCCTCACTACTCGAGCACCCCTGTGAAGGTAGACTAGCATTTTCTTTCCATCAGCCATAGAAGGAAGTGATCCGCTGGGGCAGGACTTAAGTTGGTGGCCAGGATTCAGGTTCATGTCATTCTTCCTTGGACTTACTGGGTGACAGACTACAGGAACAGTCAGGCTTCCACCCAACAGGCACAGCACTTGGAGGCTACACTGAAAAGGTCTTACACATTTAATTCTGGGGGCCCCCAAGCCTGATCCCAGCAAGTCCAGAGTCTGGTTGGATCCAAAAACAGGGGTTCCTCGAAAAGAAAAGAGCTACAGTTTTGGCAGTAGATGTACTTAGGTGTCAAATCCGACATCCTGGTGCTTCATGCAACACTAGATGAGGTTTCCTGTCTGTAAGGTGGGGTGCTCCTTACAGCGAGGGAAACCACAGAACCCAGGGGAGCATGCTGCCTAGCTCCGAGTTAGTTTCCTTTCGCCCTCCTGCTCTGAGTAGCTTTCCCTCACCTCTATACATGTATTTAGCCTCTCTCTCCCTGCCGCCCACACCTACACTCCTGTTTCAGGCTAGTATTGAACTTCTAAATTACTGGGCTAACTACTAGGCCTCAGAAGCTTGTTTCTTTGGGATGATGTTCATATGTGTGACCCATTTACCCCACAAGGGTTTCGGGTCTCTAGCTCATTTGTAATGCTCCCCCCTCCCCCCAAAAACCTATTGTCCCACTCAGAGACATGAGTGAGCGAATCAGAGCTATTAAAATGACTTCAAAACAAAAGCAGAGGTATACCATTTCTAAGCTTGGGGATTTCAACATCTAACTGATCGTTTGTGACAGAGTCTCTTGACGTAGCCCAGGCTAGCCTTGAACTTTTGATTTGTGACAGGCACTTGTCATATGCTAAACAAACTGTCTGCTCTCAGCTGACAACTATTTATTCATTCTTATTCTCCTGGGCACTTGCATTTGGAAGGAAAGGCCTCAGAGACTCAAGTGACTCTCAGATAGAAAAAAATCCCCTCCAAATGTAAAGAAGGTCGTTGGTNAGGAAGGATGTGACTTCTACATGCAGTCACACCTACAGTGGGATCAGGAACATAAGCTGGCACGGTGAAACACAGCCTAAAACCACGGTGGTTGTCTAGCACTTGGTCAGAGTTGCCTCCTTGTGTCTTGAAGACACTCAGATTACTAAGGGGCAGGTGGCCCTTCAGTTGACAGTTGATGAAGCTGGAAGGGTTTTCAGCCACAAGAAGCCTGAAAAGAGGCTGCAGGAGGGTCCTTTTGCTCTCGTGAGGTGACCTACATCTGTGTGAAGAAGGAAACGAGTTTCACCCTCCCACCCCACTCTCCTGTCTGCTGCATGTGGGAGCTCAGTCCAGGTTGACTGCAGTTACCAGCCCTGCAGAAATCTCTTTATGAATCATACATGAAGGCGAGAAGAAAGAGGGCAGCCAACGTGACTCCGCACCTCACAGCACGCAGGAGGCNTGCAGGGTGCTTTCTAGAGCTGTGGGCCTTGCGGCAAGCTGTCTATGAGAAGCAGGGGACTTTGTAGTGGCTTCACCAGGAGCCAGAGGCTTGTTGGCTTCACTTGTTAGAAACCGGCGTGGGGAAGGCCAGGAGCCCCCCCCACACACACACTGTGTGTGTTCTAGGGAGCTGGGGAAAGGCCTGATGAAGTTCTGAAGGTAAAATTGTGAGAACTCACAATTGTTCACAATTGTTCACAATTATTAAGACTCACTGCCTCTAGCTTGCAGATGGGGGCTGGGAGAGGCTGGGAAAGCAGCCTAGGAAAAATCACGGAAGGATCCCTGGAAATTCTCCAGTCTTCATTGTTTTATTTGTGAAATAGGGGTGTGCAAAGCTGCTGGCTCCTTCCCTGACAAGACACTTTCTTTCCTTTACACTTATTTTTTGGTGGTCATGGTAACTGATTAGGTCAAAATAAGACCAAGTGAGAAAGCAGAGGAGGGGCGGTCCGGCAGTGGTATGTCAAGGGCATCACAGAGGTGAATCACCTAGGACACACAAACTCATCCAGGGGCTGGGCTTCTGGGCAGGATAAAAAGGGGTAAAAGAGGGCTGAGGAGATGGATGGTTCAGTGGGTAAGAGCACCTGCTCTGCAAGCATGAGGAGCTGTGTGAGTTCAAATCGACAACACCCACGTAAAAAGAGCTGGACAGGGCTGTGTATGCCTGTCACCCAGCACTGGGAGGTAAAGACNGACTGATCCTGAGAGTGTGCTAGGCTTCCAGCCGACCTGAAATGGCCAGCTCCTGGCTTGGTGTGCCAGACTTTCTGCTCTGGCCTGTGTGCATGTNCATGAGTGTGCAAACCTGTACACCCACATGCATGCAGTGCACACACATACACCATGCTTATGTAAAACACTATGGCAGAAACAGTGGGACCAGCTGCCTTGTGCACCCACCACCGTGCCCTTCCCACCATGCATTCCTTTGAGCTGTGGACCCAAAGAAGCTTTCCTGGGAGGCTGGATTTTGTCAGATCACATTGACAAGAAAAATAACCGATAGGGATCTCAGACTTGATCTGGGAACACAAATGTGTCCTGCAATGTAGAACAGCACCCCCAGGGCTGGTGATTCCTAGAGGGACTTGGGACTCATGCTACCATGGAGATCCCAGGTAACAGCACAGCAAACAGATTTAAAGCAGAATACATACAGGGAAATACTGCAAAGGGATGGAAAGTTAAGGAAGCCAAGTGTAAGATTCCAGCAGCACCTTTCCCAGAATGACTCCACCACTCCAACAAGGATGTGTATGGAACCATAGAGTGCTGACTGCCNGTGAAGCTCGTCAGAGACTCCATTGTCCAGGGTTCTTCTGGAGGCTGGTCATATANGAAGCACTTCTGAGCAGGGGGTCAGATCCCAGCCTCCAGGAAGGATGGGTGTTCAGTAGTAACTATTTCTGGGACAAGTTGTCAAGGCCCAGCAAGCCATCGGAATGGGGAGAACCTCTGACATCCAAGTTTTCTGATGTCCACCAAGAGCTTATCCGAACAGATGGAATGCCAGTGCCTGGGCTGCAATACTTCCAGGACGGGTTGGGGGAGAGAGCCTCACTCCTGTATCATTTACTCACT
>LZPO01017358.1:134094-145057 GCA_001675575.1 Neotoma lepida | reverse complement strand
TAAATCCTTGGGAGGGGGTGCGCGGTGCAGAGGCTAAGGTGTAGGGACAGAAAGGGACTCTGCTGCAGTCTGAGATATAACCTCAGTGATCTGTCCTCCTGCATCTGAGTTGCTAAGGATTCCTGGTGGTTGATTTCTCAGTAACATGTTAGTACACGGTGTTGTGGAATACTCCTTTACAGTGTGTAAAGATGTGTCACTGTGATGGATTTAATAAAAAGCTAAAAGGCCAATAGCTAGGCAGGAGGTATAGGTGAGACTTCTGGACAGAGAGAGCTCTGGGAAGAAGAAAGGCAGCATCATCAGCCAGATGCAGGAGGAGAGATAAAAGCCACAAGCCATGTGGCAGCATGTAGATGAACAGAAATGGGTTAAGTTATAAGAGCTAGTGGGACAAGCCTAAGCTATAGGCCGAGCTTTCATAATTAATAATGAGTCTCTGTGTTGTTTTTTGTGAGCTGGCGGCCCAAAGGAAAATCCATCTACAAGGTCTGAGACTAGAGGTTCAAGGAGTCACTGGAGGGATTATCCTTTGGCAGAAGAGATAATTAAAAGAGTCACTAATGCCA
Source organism: Neotoma lepida (assembly GCA_001675575.1). Taxonomy (NCBI): domain Eukaryota; kingdom Metazoa; phylum Chordata; class Mammalia; order Rodentia; family Cricetidae; genus Neotoma; species Neotoma lepida. The sequence continues at coordinate 144,488 of LZPO01017358.1, read as the reverse complement.
CAGACAGTAGCATGGTGGGGCTCTGAGAAGAGATCAGGCTCCCTCTTACAGATTTCAGAGAGGGGGGTTCCTGTGACATATAGTTGATGAGTAGCCCATAGTGCAAGTTTGTAGTCAGGTTGTCTCTGATTCCCACGCAACAGGAAAGGGACAAAGTTTAGGCCTAACTATAGCATTTGTCCACCATACAGGATATGTTACCCGTGACCCCTAATTGCTTAGGGTCTCAGGTAGCCTGGAGTTGGTAAACTTTCTTTGGCAAAGAGAACATTACAGGTTCACAGACAGACTCTTAATAGGGCACCTGCCATTTCCTGGTAGCAGCAGGAATCACAGAGTCAACTGGGAGGGTAGAGGCTGCTGTAGGTGAATGTGGCCTAGGTAGGCTCTAGTCCATTCCTAATAGTTAGTAGCCAAGGACAACCTGCAGCCACAGACCTGTCTGACGCTGAGATGGTGTGTAAACGGCAACACATGGAAGCAGCTGTAGGATACCTTGTCCCCCAAACAGGCTCTTGTTCCAGAGACAGAGGCCAGACTCTGAGCTGGCAGGGCCTCTTAGGGACTGTATTGGGGGTGTCTATGATGCAGTCTTTTAGGGGATATAAATGGGGCTCGTGAGCATGGCTGCCAGGTGAGCACCCACTTTTATAACCATGCCAGCACTTGAAGCTGTGTTCACAGGATGCCCATTCCAATCAGGCAAATAGACTCAAGCCAGAAATTGCACAGGGAACAATACCATCCTGGTCTCCATTGCACCTTTCTGCAATAACTAATTTCCATTTGGGGTGTCAGAGAATTCCAGATGATAGACATATTGTGTTCACAAAAAGCAACCTTAAGAGACATCTCTCTGCAGTGAAANNGAGGGGTTTCCTCCCCTCTTTTGGCATTCCAACTTGCCATAGAAATGAGTGATTTTCTGAGATTCTGCCAAGTTAGATGGGTTCAGCGCGCTATTAGATTAGTCTGTTTACACAGAAACAGCCAAAAATAGGAACCACGCAGAAGCTATTAAAGCTATTGTCCTGCGAGGGGAAAGTTCTGGATGGTTTTCTCACTGCAAGAGGGGAACAAGGTCTGACTCAGTCCTAAGGTGGTGAAGTTAGTGTGCTCTAAAGCAGACCTTTGGATTCTTCACCTTGCTTCAGGGGTGACAAAGAAAGGAGCACACAGACAGTTTATCCGGGCCAAGTGAGCAGAGAAGCCCGAGAGTACCGCACAGCCCAGCGGGCCTTCCCCATTGGAAATGCACGCCTTTTGCTATGTGAAGCCCAGNGGCTTTCAAAGGGACGGTGGTTCCAGACATGGAAAAATAAAAGTGAATAAAAATAAAACAAATAAATGAGACCCCGGTGTCGGACGCTCCCACGTGTATTCCAAGTTCACACCTGTCCTGGCATAGCTCTTCCAAGCTAACAGAACACATGGCCTCTTGGGTCAGTGAGATTCCAGGGGAGAGCTTGGATGGTATTCTGTGTGTGAGATGTGGTGAGTCTTACTTTCTTCATTTATACAGTAAGCAGTCCAGTCGGTACCACGAAGTCACCTCCTTTCNCCTCAGCAGATCACAAGGTGACCTGAGAAGGCTAGACTTNGCCACATTTGGAGTCCCCTAAGTCAATTTTTGATAGCATTGTAGGATGCAGAACTGTGATATAGATTCAAATAAGGCCCATGTGAAGAGATGGGACCTTCTTATAAAACACACAAAGGAGCACTCCCTTTACCCAACACTTTTCTACCATTTCAGTTACCTGGGGTCAGGGAATATACTTAATGGTCTGAAATAGACTAAGTGCAGAATTCCAGAAATAACTAGTTCATAAGTTTTAAACTGGGTGCTGTCTCTCATGATTCTCTTCCATCTTACCCAGGGCATGAATCACTTCTTTGTTTGGTGTATCTGTCTTTGTTACTTTTCTATTGCTGTGCTAAAACACCATGACTAAGGCAACTTATAAAAAAAAAAAAAGAGCATTTAGTTAGCTTACATTTTCAGAGTCCATGACCATCATGATGAGGAGCATGGCAGCAGGCAGGCAGGCATGGTGCTGGAGCAGTAGCTGAGAGCTTACATCTAGATCCATAAGCACAAAGCAGAGAGAGCTAATTGGGGATGTCATGGGCTTTTGAAACCTCAAAGCCCACCCACAGTGATATACCTCTTCCTTCATTAACACTGAACTGCACCTCCTAATCCTTCTCAAACAGTTCTANNAGCTGGGGACCAAGTATTTGAATATATGTGCCTATGGGGGNCATTCTCATTCAAACTACCACAGTATCCATATTGTATATACTGTTTGNCTGCTAGTCACTGACTAGCAATTTCAGTTATTAGATCTGCTACCATGGGTATCACAGTGCAAATGTTCCCATAACCTTTATCTTACTTAATAATGTCCCCAAGTAAAAGAGTAAGCGATGCTGGTAATTTTGTTACAGTGTATTACTACAGTTATTCTTATTTTATCATTTCTTTTTTCTTTTGATCTCTTATGGTGCCTAAGTTACTAACCATACTTTATCATAGGTCTGTATGTACAGGCAGAAATAGGATATATAGTGCTGTACCATCTGCAATTTGAGGCATCCACTGGGCATCTTAGGATGTGCCCCCACAGATAAAAGCAGGGAATACTGCAGTTATTTTTATGAGATCATGTTCTGATGGCTCAGTAAATTAAAGCTATGCAGGCAAATGTCAAAGAAAANCAGAACTGTGCAGAATATACTCTTTCAATGCTGTTTAACACAAGACCAGCTGGCTGAGCTAGATTCTTGCCTGGGCAGAAAACCAGTTGCCTGCTGGGGCTGTGGTCTCATCAGAGGCGCTGTGGTCTGCTCTGCATACACAATATCTCCCGTACTCTCCTAAACTGGAGCCTTGGTTTCTAATCATGGGAAGTAACTGTATCCTAAATGTGCTTACCTCATCAGTGGATCAATTCCCTGATGGATTCCTAATACCTCAGCATTATTGGGAGATGGAGAAAAATAGCGATGGGGTCTAGCTGGAGGGAGGACNTTACTGGTGGGACTTCTTGGGAGCTCGATCTGCCCTAGCCACTTCCTGTATTCCCTCTTCACTGCTTCCTGTTTGGCAAGAACCTCCTCTGTCACAAGTTCCTGCTGCCATGATATTTTGCTTAAGTCCANAGGACCAACCATCATGAACAGGACTCTCTGAAACCCTAAGCCAACACAAACCTCCCTCGCTTAGGTTAAGTCGGGTTCTTGGACACAGCAATGAAGAAGTATCTAATACNAGNCAGTAAGCTCTGTTCCAGCAAGGTTTCCACAGTGTCCATTCCACTGGGGTTATAGCACTAATGTCCCCGCAGATTTTTTCCTGTCTTTTCTGAGTCACTCTCACTTCCCAGAAGCCTCTGTAGGTGGGCCTCTCCCCACAGGGCAGCTTACTTCTTCAGTGGCAGAGAGGCTCTGAGCTCAGGTGTTCTTAAAGGCTCAGCTCTTTTCAACATGTCTGATTTGGGGCCTTCAGTACATTCCATGCTCTTTGTCAGGGTATAGCCTAAGTCAGGAAGTGACTTCATCTTTCTCAAACTTTGCAGGTTAGAATAAGTCTCTAGGGGAGAGGACCACACAAGAGGACCACCAGGAGGTGGGAAACTAAGGGGACATTTTAGGAGGAAGAAAACACAGTTTATGGTTCACCTCTAAAAGTGTCATCATAGTGTGGTCAGAATTACTTCATTTGTGAGCAATGGTTTATAAATACACTGCAAGGAGAAAGAGGCGAGAAAAAAGACAGAATGATGACGGGTGTGGTGGTGCACACCATTAATCATCATACTTGGAAAGCAAGTACTATGATCTCTAGGAGTTCAATGGCAGCCTGGTCTACATATCAAGTTCACAGCTAAAGCTGGATAATAGAGAGACCCTGTCTCAAACAAAATACAGAGTCCCATATTTATCCCAAATAGTCCTGTCATTTCAAGATTCTCCTTGAATTATCTGCCGACTAGGTACTATGTATTAAATATATAATTTTTAATTGTAAGTGTGCTTAAAAATGTATGTTTAAACTTCAGCACTTGACATCTAAGCAATCAAAATCTTTGTTTAGCTAGCAGGACAGTGAGTTTGGAATGCCTGGAACACCGAAATAACCAAGAAAACCAGAGAAAGGTCAAAGAGAACACAAAGGAGGTTGGGCTACATGAGACTCAGTTAAAACTGCACTGAGACCCCATTTCACCCCAGGCCGAAGAGCCATCGTGAAGTAAACAAGGTGAGTGCTGGCCAGGATGTAGACAAAAGGGAATCATATACACTTCTGGTGATAATGTCTGAAAATCAGATGGAGGGTCCTCAAACGACCAACAGTACATCTACCATGTGACTCGGCTGTACCACAAGGAGTCCAAGTCAACCTACCCTAGAGATGCTTGCACATCAGTGTTTACTGCAGCACCTGTCACCATAGTGCCTATCACCACAGCGAAACTGGGGAACCAAATAGGTGTCCATCAACAGATGAATGGAGAAAGAAAACATGGTTTATATGCTCAGTGGGACTTTTTCCAGCATATAGAAATATCACATTATGTTTTTTGCGAGGGAATGGGTGTCACTAGAGATTACCAAATTAAATAGGTCTCAGAAAGACAAATATTGAATTTTTTTCTCATTTTGGGATCTTAGATTTGATATAGATACATGAAATTTCATATGAATATCTGACATGAAATTAGAAGTACAATTCTTTAGGGGATCAAAGGGGTCAAACTGGAGGGGAAGAATGGGCAAAGAGAGGATAGAGGGTTTGAGGAGGAATATACTCCAAGCACATTATCTATGAAAAAGGTACAAAATCCCTTATGTAACCTAGTACCAAGTATAATCAATACTGGTGAGAACATTATAAAACATGAAATGTCATCAGGCAAATACTGAAAGACGACATTACAACAGGGATATAGGTTGGCTGAGGAAGAAAAGGAGATAGAAAAATTAAAAAGAATAAGGAAAACCAAAGGGGAAAGAGAAGNAGTAAGTCGGGGAGAGTTGAGAGGGCAGAGAAGGGAGATGAGGAGAAAGCAAGGAGGAAAGAATCAAGGGAGGTGTGGGGGGGCAGTCAAGAGATGACCAGGGACATGTAGGAACAGAAATCACCATCAGATAATNGGGTGCTCAGTCAACTGTAATAAAATGCCTCTCAAGTCCCATGCCCCTGAGCTGAGCCCAGCGGCCTGATTCTGGCCATTAGCTTTAAACGCGTCACACACCATGGCACCTTCGCAGATTTGCGTGGAACCTGGCTAGTTTCTGAATGCCCCTTTGCCTGCCTATTAAAACTATGCATCGGGGCTGGAGAGGTGGCTCAGTGGTTAAGAGCACTGGCTGCTTTTCCAGAGGACCTGGGTTCAATTCCCAGCACCCACATGGCAGCTCACATCTGTCTGTAACACTACACTTTCATGGGATCCAACACCCTCATGCAGACATGGATGCAGACAAAACACCATTGCCCATAAAATAAAATTAAATNAAATCTTAAAAAAACAAACAAAACAAAACTGTGCATCAGAGATACATGGTGGACCAAGGGGAAAGTGGAAGGAGGGACAGACTAGAGGCTAAAATGCTGTCCGGTGCCCTCCCTTCAACAAAAAGAGCCTTTAGACAACCTGCTGCTGGGATCACTGTACTTGGAAATTTTGATGCTCAAAAAATATTAAAATATGGGAGTTGCTTTGTTCTTCAAAAACATAATCTGAGCAAATAAATTGCTCAGAAACAAAATCCCAACCAAGTAAACGTGGTGCCTGGTGACCCAGACATGATAAATGGAGGAAGAAACAACCTGGGGTGGAAATCTGTATCCAAAAATATGTCTTCTCAGTGGTGATATTTATAAATTTGACACACTGGAAAAGGAGAGCTGGCTAAAGATTATTTCTATGCAAATATGCATTTTCCCACCACCAGTATAAAAAAAATCCCAAACATATTTCTTGCAAATCAACTCTTGCACAGTGTGAGAGACGCAGAAAGTACACTGATAAATATTAAAACATGAGACCAAATGTAAACTNGTCGAGGGACAAGAGTCCAAGGTGAGATGATGGGACAGAATGGGAAACTGTCCCATGGTGCTTGATGTCTACTGTCTAGTTAGGACAGGACACCTGACAAAGTCACCTGTCCCAACAACATGGTTGTTCTCCTCCTTTAGGTTAAAAAAGTCAGGGCCTTGAATGTTCCAAGCACAATGTTTCTTTCAAGTTGTTATAGAAAGTTCTAGACAAGGGTGCCTAAGGAAAAATCATAGAAGCCAAAGCATTCAGTCTGATGTGAGGCTCCATCTAGGGATCATACACCCTAGCAACAAGCGCAGGTTCTTGGCAGGAAGCCCTGGACCTGTCCACTTCAGATCCTGGGCAAATCTTTCATCTGAAGATCCAGTGATCACAGCCCATGGTCCCCATATGAGGGCAAATTCTCCACTCCCTCATTTCCAGAAGCCCAAGACTCCACACCATTCCATGTTCCTCTTCTTATCACTGGCCTCTAAGTCTGCCGTCCCNTGCTAGCTCACACTGTCCTGCGTATTCTCACTGTATCACTAGTGATAGATGCTCTCCTGCACTGGACAGAGGAGGAAGGTGACACTGAGGTCAGCCATAAATCTGCCCTTCTTTTGTCACGGGGTGAATAGGGAGTGGAGCTGTGCACACAGGAGTAAAGACGACTAAGAGAGTTCTAGGTCTATAATCCCAGTACTTGGGAGACTAAGGTAGGATGATGACAGAAGCCTGGGCTATGTAGTGAGCTTCAGACCAGACTGAGGCAGAAATACTGTTCCAGGAACAAAGAAAGAAAAACCTAGATGAAGATAAGGCACAGGTTTTGTTTCAGCTTTTTACATAGCTTTTATGTTCGCCAACAGAACCAGGAATCGGAGTTTAGAAACTGCAGAGCAGTTGGAAGCGGGCACAAACAGGCTGCAAGGCTACTGAAACTCAAGGGATGTCTTCCATTGTGTGGGCTACTTCAGTAAGCTGAGGATGTTCAATTGCTGCCTTTCCTGTTTGTATTACACTTGGATAAAGAGTTTAGAAATGCTGCCTTGCTGTGACAGCAGCCCAGATAAGAGCTTGGCTTGTAGAGCCACACTCAGGTTGTATCTTTCTCTAACTCGTACTTCTTAACTGAATGAAGAGACACACAGGACGTAGCTGAGGTGTCAGGAAAAAGGTTCTCTCCTGACTGTTAGGTCACTGACCAGATCATGTCCAAGCNTCTTCTCCTTGACAGGCTGAGTTTTGATAGAGGAAGTGGGGGATGGGTGGGCATGAGGAGGGTTGCCCATGGCTCACTGTGTATGCATTGCAGGGCTACAGCAGCTCTGGGTTTGTCACCTGTTTACACACTGATCTTGCTCTAATCGCATGAGCTGAATCATAGTCCCCAGACATTTCTTGTTTATCATCCCAGTACGGCCTACCGCTACTGTACTGGGATGGAGGGCCTTTATGGAGATTGTTCAAGTAAAATGAGGTCANTGGAGTAAAGCCAAATCTAGTCAGACTGCTGTCCTTCTAAAAAGGGGAGATTGCATGACAGACGCTCAGAAGGACCACTTTGTGAAGATACAAGGAAAAGATGGTCATCTGCAAGCCATGGAGAGAGGACTCAGGAAAAAACCAATACCTTGATCTCTGTGCTGTGAGAAAATATATTTCTGTTCTGCTTCTTGTTANGGTAATCTGAGCTGACTGATACAAACCCTGAGACAAGAACATCCAGTTCACTTTCCATTACAGATAGAGGGCCTCTAAAATCAAGAGTTGTAGGATAAGAGGCACAGGGACTTTAACCTAGCTTGGGCCTTTGCCGTCTGATCAGTCACTTCCCGCCTCTAAGTCTCTCTTTACTCATCAGGAACATGGAGAGAGTCACAATCTTCATCCTTTATGATAGTTTGCTACAGATGAGTACTATACACATAAAAAGGTGCTGAACAAAGATAGACTGATGTTTTGATTGACAAGAANGTCAAAATACAAGATAGCTTCCTTCTTTCTACCATCCAAACAATCATGAACTGAGCTCCTGGGATACAGGAGGCATCATGATGTTGGGGCTGATGGACAAGAAGTCCACAGTGGTCCAGAGGAAAGGGACACACATACACACACACATACACACACAAATGTACATCCTGGGACTGGGTAGGATGGGCTGGGACCCATGGAGAACAAAATGTGACAGGAAGGCTCATATCTTGGGAATAGAGATTTTCTCCAGTTCCCCTCAGAATATACACAGACTCAAGAGTAGAAAAGGCCACAGATGTCACCTCACCTGGCTGCTGACTACACCACCTGTGATTACTAGGAGTCACTGCTTTGAGCAGGATAAAGGAGTTCCAGGATAATGGGTCTATCAGCAAATCCACAGGGCTGACCACCTTCCTTTTCCTTTTCCTTTGGGACAGGGTCTCATGTAGCCTAGGTTGGCCTCTAACTCCCAATANAGCTGAAGATGACCTTAAATATTTTATCTTCCTGCCTCCACCTTCCTAGGTCCGGACTTACAGGCTTGGAAGCATGGGCTACCCCATCTGGTTTAATGTAGTGTTGAGGACTGAACAAAGGGTTGTATGTGCTAGGCTAGTCCTCTACCAGCTGAGTTCTACTCCCAGACCCATGACAACCATTTTAAACTGGACTGAGCAGTCTACTTGGAAAACTGAATAAAGTGTTACTTATCTGGCTGTGCACACATTAGAAAAGTCTGTCAAGATCCTGTCATCCCCTCCAGTTCCAGTTCTTCTTGGCCTATGCTTACTGAGGTATCTTATTAAAACAGAATGAACCTTATGGAACATGACTGTGGTCTGGTTCTCCTTCATCCCCAGGTCCTACATTGAAATCTTAACTCTCTGCACACATGGTAGTATTGAGATGAAGGACTTTGGAAGGTAATTAGTTCATGAAGGCAGAGCCTCCGTGAATGAGAAGAGCACCTTCATACAATAACCTGAAGCAGATTCTCTTCCCTCTTCCTGTGAGGAGATGGCAGGTGTGAGCATCTGCAGGCCAGAAAGCAGGCAGACCAAAAGGCGGTCTTGGATGCTTCAGCTTCAAGGTCTGTGCAACACAGCTGTGTGTCAATTTTAAGTCATCAGTCTAAGGCATTTTGCTACAGTAACCCCAAAGGAAAAACTAAAATGAACATTCTACTTATTTATATAATGTTCTTTTTGAGGAAGTGTGTGTGTATGTGTGTGTGTGTGTGTGTGTGTGTGTGGTGCGTGCGGAAGCACGAGTGCAGGCATGGGTATGTGCATTCACACATACCAAGAGAAAGCAGAGGACAACGGTCACCAATGCCTTCCCTATACAAGAGACAAAGTAAAGAATTCTACTTGGAGGTGGGAAGAGGCTAATGTAAGGCTCTTTTCATCTTTTAAAGATTTGTTTTATTTCTTATTATGTGTATGTCTGTGTGCTTCTGTGTGGGTAGGTGCCCATGAGTGCAGGGGCCCTCAGAGGCTAGAGGCATAAGATCCTCTGGAAGTGGGTTTACCTGTAGTTGTGAGCCACCAGACGTGGGTGAGGACTGAATTCAGGTCCTCAGCAGCTCAGGTCCTTTGTAAGAGCAGTGCATGCTTTTAACTGCTGAGCCATCTCTGCAGCCCCTAAGGTAATGTTCTTGAAGATTATCTCCTTGGTTTCCTTAGCCATCATTTTCTCCATTTTCTTCAATTTTTCTTGTGCCAACTGTACAATAGGTACTGGGACACAGGATGTGGAGGCTAGCCTAAGAGCTCCTATTTGTGCCTTTAGGAGTGGTTCTGCACCATGAAACAATGTNCAGTCCATATGGTGCTCCAACAAAGCTATTGCTTAGCTAGCGATCATCCTAAAGAGTAGGAATAGGCATGTTTTATTTTAAAATTTAAAACTTGTACAAATGATCTCACACATAGACACCAGAGTCCCCAGACAGAGAACACACTCCCTGCTTCTGAATTACCAGCTATTAGCCTTATATTCCTTGAGCGAGATTGGAGCAGGAATGTATGGAACACTCAGCCTAGACTTTGAGAGTATTAAATATGTCTTGGCTGATTACACTGAGCACCTCAAAGAGCCAGAGAAAGGAAAAACCTGAACATGAATGTAACAGACAACTATGTCAGACTGGAGATGTAATTCAGTGGTAAAGCATTTGCCTCGATGTGTGAGATACTTCAGGAAGTGGCTGCTGAGGTACTCCAGCCACTGCCTCACAGGCCTCAGTATCCAGGAAGCTGGAGTCACTGGAGTTGGACAAAAAATAGGCACTTCTCATCTACCATGCACCTTTGTCATTACCCCCAATGTGCTACCTTGAAACTAAGAGATGGA
>LZPO01017358.1:126594-129094 GCA_001675575.1 Neotoma lepida | reverse complement strand
GGGAAAGGTCTTGGCACTTCAGTAACGGCTGTTCCTTTTGAAACCAACTTACAGGAAGATAGAAGGCTCCTGACCCTGCCTTTGACCCTTCCACAGCATGGGTCTGCTTGGGCCTCGAGAACTTATCTCACTTAACTCTTTCTGTGTGTTTCTACACAGAGATGCCCCCGAGCCTCTGGAGGGCAGGTACAAAAGACATAACCTAGAGGATGTGCCCCTTTGTAGAGATGACCTGGACTCTAGCTGACTTGCCCAGGGCAAGAACATGGGCTAAAGTTACAGAATGATTTAGCTATGGCATTTGGGGGATTCTAATAGTGTTATAAACTGGATTTACACATGAGAAGGTTTTGAAAGTAAAGGAAAAGGATGGAGCCTGTCACTCTCCAGTACAGTAGCAACTCTTTGTAGCCCAATGTCATGGCCATGTCAACCTCTTGGTATGGGGTCAGCTTGGGTCTGCTAAGGCCTGTGGCAGGGTCAGAGTCAGGCCCTGAGCCCTCTTGAGCCTCCTGGAAGCCATATTACACGGCATGTGCTACACTAAGGTAACACTAACACCCACACCAAAGAGGAAGTTCTAAGATCCTTCCATCTGGACTTGGGACACACTACTCTGTGTTGCGGAGAGTTATCTACTGTGGGATTTGACTCCATACTTTTTTTTTCAGAAGTCAGAGCCAGTAATATTTGTGTGCATGCCTGTGTGGAGGTCAAAGGTCAACTGCAGGTGTTGTTCCTTGGCCTCCATCCATCTTGCTTTTNTTGTGACAGTCTTTAACTGGCCTTAAACTCACTGAGCAGACTATGCTTGCTGGCTAGTGAGCCAGGGGATCCACCTGTCTCTGCTTCCCTCCACGCTGGGATGACAATCATATCCCCAGAGTGTTCTCACCAGGTCTTTGCACATGGATAGAACTGGGGAAAGAACTCAGGTCCTCATACTTGCATGAACCATCTCCCTTACCCCAGAGTGAGTGATGTTTTACAGGCCTTAGACACACATAGGTCCCTGATGAGGCCTATGTCTTTAGTCGAATATGTGCTTGACTTATTTGATGGATAAGCTCTCCTTATTCAACAGGACTAGGAGACACAGAAAGAGGGAGATTACTAACCCACAAGGGAAAGTCTAGACCAGCATGCTCTGCCCTTGTCCCTGACATACTCACTCGCTCTCCTAATCCCCTCTAACAAATCTCTGTGATTCTCTGCCTGAGGAGGCATCTACTTGAAGGCTTCAACCAGTTCAAGACAAGAGTTCACACGGACACCCTTTTGGCTGCTTCAGGTGAAAGGCCTTGCCAGAGTATAGATCTCATCACCAACTGAAACATCCACACCTTTCAAAAGCTATACACATATTTAAAGGTAAGATTTATTTACAAAGCTCTGCTGTTATCCACTCAAAGGCAGAGAGAGAGGGAAGAAAAGTGGAGAATAGTTTTCATATAAATATCCAATGGGATCATTATTCTTCACATTTTAAAAGTGTGTGTGTGTGTGTGTGTGTGTGTGTGTGTAGGTACACATACGCCATGGCATGCATGTGGCAGTCAAAGAACAGTTTGAGGGAGTCATTTCTCTCCTCCTATCATGTAGGTCCCAGGGAACAAACTCAGTTCAGCATGCTTGGCAGCTAAACCATCTTGATGGCCCAAGGGAGTCACTGTTTTTATAACTGCTTTGTATAATCCAGGCACATTGGTGCTCACCTTTAATCCCAGCACTCAGGAGGCAGAGGCAGGAAGATCTCTTTGAGTTCAAGGCCAGCTTGGTTGACAGAGTGAGTTCCAGGACATCTAGGGCTGTGGAGTGAGTGAGACCTTACTTAAAAGAAAAACTGCATTTATATACTATTTTTGTTATTAGTATATTTTTTTATAAAATACAACAATTTTTAATAAAAAATTTAGTATGATATTTTTGTACATATATGTGAAAGAGAGTATAGCTACAGCACCCAGGCTCGCCTCAAACTCGGGATGCTATGATTACAAGTGTGAGCCACTACACTTGGTTATATGATTTTATAATATGATAGTAAATATGTTCTTAATTGCTTTATTTACTTCATGTCACATTACTTTCTATCTTAACTACTTAATAACCAAAACTGTNTGTCATTCTGCCTGCTGCCCATTCTTAACNCCTTTCTGTAGCCCTTCCTTCCACAAGAACAGTGACTGTTCTGAGGGAGAATTCTATTCAGTTTGCCAGGTCACGGGCAGACAGACAAAACCAAACACAGTCTGCCCATTAGTCCTGCACAAAATGACCACTGGACGCAATTCATCAGCCACGGTTACTACCGAGGACAAGTAAGGACGGTCTTTCCAATTGTCTTCTCTACCCAACAAACCCTCTGGTGCAAGCGCCTAGGTACGGTCTTACTTTCAGCACAGGCTAATTCACTTTCCATCAACAAGTGGGCTATTGATTTTTGTCTGTTTTCAGAATAGCCTGGAGTTTTCTGAATGACAATGGCGTCCCCTACTTA
>LZPO01017358.1:98785-126574 GCA_001675575.1 Neotoma lepida | reverse complement strand
ACCCTGGGATTCTGGGGAAATGCTTTTTCACTCAGCTTGACAGGGCTGGCGGCTGGCTCTGCGTCTGGAGGCATTCACTGATTCAACTGGGTGCCGCCAATTGCCAGCTTCTTTTCACCTTGTCCTTTCTGAGTCTAGCATACTTCTCGGCTTTTAAAGCTGACAGGTCAAGAGGACTTGGCTTTGTTCTTGGGACTCCTATGAAGAGGGTAAGAAATGTCCTGACATAAGAGGAACAGTGTAACAGGACAGAGTTTCTTTTCTCGCTTTCTTTCTTGGTCTCTCACTTTCTTCCTTTCTTTTTCAATAATCAATTTGTAAAAAATGAAACAACAAAAAAAGGCAGCCCCACATTCCAACACTCCAAAAGGCAAAAAGAAGAAATTCATGTGTACTTGTATATATGGCGAAGGACATCCTTTATATAAACCTAAAGAGAAATGATTTAGAGACTAAACGTTTAAATGCTTCCAACTTTACAAAGGACTACTGAGTGGAAAAACAGGAGACTATAATAGAAGTCAGACAGAGTTTAAATGAATTATGTGTTTGGTGTTACTTAAGTTGCTTAAGTGTTAATAATCGCTCAGGTGCCAATTTTGACTTCATTCAAGAAACTCTAATGACTGGTTGTGGACTGTTATTTGACAGTCACAGATTCTAACTATACTGTGTACCAGCGAACAATGTCCTTTACCTGCTAGGCCATTCCTCTGAAAAGAGTGCATCTCCTAACAAGAAGGTACCTACCAATAAGATTAAGAGTTCTGCCCAGGCAGCCAGAGCTGCCCACTCAAGGCCACACTGCTGAGTCACAAGGAACAGTGGACACTTCAACTTCCTTCCCACCCAGGGCCATCTGAACTTACATGTCAAATGGCCCACATCTGGACATGGAAAGCAAAGCAAAATGATAAATAATCAATACACACTCCATCAGGAGGGATAGTTTGCACATGGCCCATGAGTACCTCAACTAGGATAAGTCAAGATACCTGGGCATTTGAATCAAAGATGCTATAAAGAAAGGGGGCATGCCTGTTGGTACAAATGGCCAGCATTGGAATTCTGGGCTGTGCTATCATTTAAAAAAATGATATTTTAAGAACTGTTTATAGGACCACAGAGGTGGCTCAAATGNTTCAGATGCTTATGACCAAGACTGGCAACCTGAGTTCAATCCCAGAACCCACATGGTGGGAGGAGAGAACTGACTCCCACAAGTTGTCATCTAACCTGCACACATACACCATGGCACAACATGCATGTGTGCACACACACAATAGATAAACAAATGTAATAGAATATGGCTTTTTAAAAAAAACTGACTGTGAATAGATTTGTTTTATAAAGGATGGCAATGGACACTTTCAAAGCAGGGACCTAGTTGTTACTTTGCTCTGTTCAGCACAATGGTAAGGGGAGCCTGGTGAGCCCTTTTACAAGGGAAAGAGGAGGAAGTATCATCTGGAGCACCCTCATCTCCTTTTCACTGAAAATGGGAGACTGGAGGCTCCCTTGAGGTGACTCCTCTCTTTGTGTTGTGAATACACAGATTTTGTTTTGAAGGGGAAATATGGTAGGCTANAAGTCAAGTCACAAGCATAGATTAGGTACAGGGACACAGGCTGAGGTGATGGCACACAGAAGGCAAACATTGCCAGGCGGTGGTGGTGCAGGCCTTTAATCCCAGCATTTGGGAGGTAGAGGCAGGCGGATCTCTTTTAGTTCAAGGTCAGCCTGGGCTACCGAGTGAGTTCCAGGAAAGGTGCCAAAGCTACATAGAGAAACCCTGTTTCAAAAAAAAAAGGCAAACATCTGTAAATAAATAATCAGATAACAACGAAGAATGGAGTACTAAGAGGGTAGATCATGCAACAGGGATGCAGGAGTCCTCAACTTGCAGACTTTGGGGTTGTGGAAAAGAAAAAAAGAAAAGTCCCCATGGCTTTGGAGACATGCCATTTCCTCCTTTTGTCTCTCAAAGGTTTTATAAAGGAAACAAAAATCAGAACATTTCAAAAGAAAACAGGGATAGAAAGAAAGGTGGGAGGAAGAGGAAGGGGAGAAGGCGGGAAGAAGGAGTGGGAAGGGGGAAGGAGGGAGGAAAAAAGAAGCTAACTTCTACCATATAGTGTTGATAAGAGAAAGATATATGACACTAAAATAATTATATAGATAAGGTCGCTTATGAAAAGCTGGCTAGACTATATTTCATAACAGACTCACGGCAATTTTGTCACCAAGAGTCTTGGGTCTTAGAGATGACAGTTCTCTCACTCCTCTTCTCTTCAGGACTGGCTCTCTGCAGGGAGCTTAGCATACCGGGCCCTAGGAAAGTTTGCTGAACCAAGAGCCATGGCCACACAGGATGGAAGTGTGCAGGGAGCTGGCCTGATGGAGGATAGTGCTGAGGACTTGAAGAAATCAATATGGTGGAGAAAAAAAAGTCACCCCAAAGTGTCACTTTTGGCATACACATGAGAAATACTTCTGGACCCAGCCAGGTGCAGAAATATCTGGGTGTGCGTCAGAATTCAGATTTTATTTTATTTTCTTTTAAAAATTTATATATTATTATTGTTGATGTGTGTGTGTGTGTGTGTGTGTGTGTGTGTGTGTGCATGTATGTAAGAGATATGTGTGTGTAGGTCAGAGAAAAACTTTGTGGAGTCGGTTCCCTCCTACTTTTACATGGGTTCCAGGAACTGAACTCAGGTCATCAGGCTAGTGTGACATGTGCCTTTAACCATTAACTGAGTCATCTTACTAGATTTTTTGTTTGCTTGTATTTTTTAGACAGGGTCTTACCATGTAGCCCAGGCTGGCTGCAAATTCAAAATTCCCAGCCTCCTAAATGCTGAGATTACACACATATCCCACCGTGCATGGTTCTAATTTTTGAGGTTGTCAATTGGTGTTCAAGTCAGATGGAAAGCAGTAGGTTACTCCTTTGTCCTCCAAACTCCACAGGGTCCAAGCAGTTAAACAACAAAACAGTGTCTTCAGTTTCAGCTTCATCTCTGGTTCTAGACCCTCTCTTAATGTTTACAGTTCTCTGGTCCTCTCAATGGAGTGTCTGCATGTAAGGCTGGTATAAAGACACTGTTTGACCAGGCAGAACAGTGCAGCTGTCCTCTTCTCCAAGTCACCAGCTAGATGTGATCTAAGATTTAAACTCTGAGCCTCAGATGCCACATCTGGGCAATAAAAATAGCAATCCTGTCTCAAACTGCACGCCGCAGCAAGGCAAGAGGCTGTCAGGGGTGACAGGGAGAATGATGCTGGGTGGAACTTGATAAGTTGGGATTGACTAAAAGGGATTGAGGATGTACCTGGAAGGGGCTCAGATGGTAGAATGCTTCCCTAGCATTCACAAAGTCCAGGGTTCAACCCTTGATGGAGCATAAACTAAGTGTGGTGGCACAAGTCTGTAATCACAACCCTCAGGAGGAGACTAGTGATCAGAAGTTCAATGTCATCTGCTACAGCACCATCAGCGTGAGGCCAGCCCTGGCTCTCTGGGGGCTTGTCTCAATAAGGAGAGGAGAAAACAGTCTGGCCCGGCTATCTAACTCCCCACTTNCACAATCTGAAAATGGCTGTGGGATTGAGTGTTCAATCTCTCGCAATCCAAGAACACAGAAAAGTTCTCATCAGGGAGAAGAAAAGACAAAGGAAAACCATTCAGCACTGACAAGTGAAAAGTACAGGGGTCAGACCACAGAGACGGAGCCTCGGCATTCCCATTTGCTAAGCTACAGGACTCGGGGAATTGTTTCTTTAAGCCTCTGTCTTCTCGGCTATAAAAAGGATACTGGGGACCAACAAGATAAAACAGTGTGACCTAGGGCCGGAGAGACAGCCCAAGAGGTAGGAGGCTCACTACTCTTGCAGAGGACCAGAGTTCAGTTCCCAGCATCCACATCAGAGAGCTCACAACCACCTGTAACTGCAGCTCCAGAGGATCAGATACCTTCTTCCTGCCTCCTTGAGCAACTCCCCTCAACACACAAGAGGGTGCTAACACAGAGCTACAAACGCTCATAAATTTAAAAAAAAAAAAATTTAAAGTCACGTGACATACTTCACCTTGCTTAGGTGCAGTAGTACAGTGGCTGTCACAGCCCCATCATTTGTTACTATTTTCCCTATTGCTAGCATGATGATTCTCAGAGCCAGTATCTTTTTGAAGAGACCTGGCAGGAAGTACACATCTGCCTGAGATCTCAATTTATCTTTTGCATGCTAAGGGATGTAGCTCCTCACACAGTGCCTTTCATTGTCAAGCCCAGAAGATCTCCGTAGCAGAGAATGTGAGGATAAAATAGGAATGGGAAAATCCCACAAAAACGGGTACCATCCCCAGTACCTCTGTGCCCTGACGAAAGAGTGATTCTCTTACTGTGATTAGTTCAAACCAGTGAATTAAGCCCAAAGGAATCACTTTCAAATAAGACTCTATTTTCAGGGACCCAAGGAAGCCTGCATTTTAATAAGGTATTTCATTGTTATCCCAAGTACAAAACCATTGTTTGCCTGACTCTATAATTTATTGTTAGACAGACACTGCGCTATTACTGTAGCAAAAAATGAAACACGCAATGATCTCGCTAATAAAACAATTGGATCATAAGGCAAAACGGAGCTCGGCACTTTAAACAGAGCCAAATACCCCTGGGTGGTGATCTGCATAGTCTAATATTCCCAGTTGGAATTTCACCTTTCTCTACTCTTCCGAGAAGAAAATCATTGCAATAGCCTGCTAACAATACCATTACAGTCTCCCCAACTTAATCCTTTGTTCCTCCTGAAGAAAAGGCTGCTTGCTGGTTATGAATATTCTCCACGACAAATTCCATCAATTAACACAACTAGTGTGTTCTTACTCGGCAGTAACAGCTTCTTGATTAACATTAGAAGGTATATATTTTGCATACCACAGGCAAAGCTACTCCGTCCCCTATAAAGGGAGAAAAGAAGTTAGTTTATAAAGGTGGGGGGTTGGTGTGGCTGCTAGCTTAGAAATAACATGACCCCCCCCTCCAAAGTGTTCAGTCTAGGAGGGCAAGGGAGTCCCCCTCAACATTTTTGTCTTTTACTCTTCTGATCTGATGTCTCCCTTTGATTCTATTCTAGTTGTTCAGGAAACCCAAAGCTGAAAACTTGCCCTTTTCTAACACCCAAGAGGCAAAGAACAGCCCAGTTTCTGTTAAATGCCATGAGGTAGATGTAAGGTGGTTAGTGGGTCATGAAGACAGAAAGGGCGGGCTGATTCGGAGAGCCTACCCCTCACCCCTGTCCCCCAGCAGCTGTGGGAGACAGAGGGCAGTGGCTGTCAGTGCCCTCCCTGAGTNCTGAGGGTCTGATCTGTACTCGGTAGCCACTGAGTCAGCTGTGTATCTGGACAGCAAGGCTGCTGGCCACATCTGGTGTAGGTTCTAGAAGCATTTCCTACTCTACTCCTAAGTCTGCCCAGAGCCGTAGATGCCCCTGCCAGCATTGAGGTGGCTGNAGGACCAGNCAGACTCCTCCCCAAAACTCCAGAGAGGGGCTCAGGTCACTCCACAGTGATTCATTCTTTGTAGGTCTATTCCACACCACTGTGCTGAGAGGTTGAACATTCATCCCCTCAGTCGCTGATCAGAGGATCAGGGGTCCAGTGCTGTCTCCATGTGCTCTGTCTAGACTCATGCTTTTCCTGTCACACCTTCTGCTCTGGTTATAGTGCAGTTTTGTCCAGTACCAGCAGTTACCTACCNATCTGGAAGATTCCAGTCTTAGGGCTGACACTGACTAGCTGGCAACGAGGAAGCCAACTCTCCACCTCCTCTTTAGACCTTGGCTAAACAGAATGAAGATGCTGCTTCCCAGAGGAGGCCACCTGCTGGCCTCTTGCCCCTCTCTTCCCTTCCCTGGGCACAGACTTTTGGCCCATGCAGGGTTGAAAAGAAATGAATAAGGGGTTAGCAAGACGGCTTAGCATGTAAAAGTGCTTGCTGCTCGGAACTGACAGCCTGAGTTCAATCCCTAGAACCCACATAGAAATCTGGCTGTGGCAGCACTCATCTGTAACCCTACTCCTCCTAGGGGGGATGGGGGAGCAGATGAGAGGCAAAGGCAGGATTATCTGGAAGCTTCAGCAAGGACAGAAACAAGAAAGACAGAGACTTGCCTCACCAAGGTAGAGAGAACTTACCCCTGGAATCTGCCCTCTGGCCTCCATTCATGTGTTGTAGCATATGCACACAAAATAAATGACACAAACTAGTAAGTATAAAGAAAGAAAAAGAGAAACAAATAATACTCTAGTCCTTAGAGTGGGCATGACTTCACACATAAACCCTGAGCCTCAAAGACAGACTTTCTCCTCAACCTCTCTCCCTTTTTCTTCAACCTCAGCCCCTGTAGAGTCTAAGAGTGTGCCCCAGCACTGAGATGCACCCTCTGCCCACATTTCTCCTATCAAACACAAACTACAGCAACAGATAGTTGCAGCTGCAGCTCTGACCCTTGTCTGAGAACCTACCAGCTTCTCCAGACCTACTTATATAGTCAACCTCCAGGTGACTACTACATTGCCTTTTATCTGCACGTGGCCGTGGTTCAGCAATTGTCTTTTCCTTGGAATGGACATTCTGAGAGCATTTGTGGACTGAGGCCCCTTAAAAAGTTCCAGCATCCCCTACTACTATGGGGCCAGTTTCCTCAGCCATACTCTCTGTCCTGTGCACTTCCTGACACTGATGCCTACGGACATGCCCTTGTACACCTATGTCTCAAGGTGCTATGCTGACACTCAGGAGCAAATGGTGATTGACAGGGCTGGGTCTTCCTGCATTTCTAGCAAAACTGTGTCAGGAATGATTAAATGGTGAGGGTTGGAGAGGAGATGATGTCCCTCTCTGGAGACCGTGTCTACACGCAACTGGGGTCAGTTTAGTGAAAAACACCAGTCAGNGGGGCCGTGTGATTGAACTGACTGCCAATTCCCCAGCCAGGGCAGGCAGCCTTGGGCTATGTGGGAGCAAAGCAGCCAGCCCTTTGCTTCCTTTCCATTTAGAACACAACTCAAAGTCTCCATACCAGAGATAGAGATTCAGTTCAATGTCTTTGGATTGATTGATTAATTTAAAGCCCCTGAGAGATCCTGTGGGTTCACAGATAAAGCCAGACAAGCCGAGAATTTTCCTGTCTTCCTCAAAAGCAGGACNTTTCAGCCGCAGCCCCTAATTGGAGATGATTTCCGTTTTTGTCTTGATCTCTGCCTTGGAGAAGAGGGTGAGTTGTCATCAGCAGCCACTGGAACCTGGCTGAGCAGAGCTTCCCAGCTGCAGCCCTATGCCTGCATTCTTATCTCATACTGTCCAAACATGGAGCAGTGTCCATGAACCACCAAGCCGGGTCTGCCTCTTCCAACTTGGGGATCCAACAAGTCTTGGTAGCAAATATTAACTCTGCCCCATCCCAATTGCCTAAGAAACTGGCTGGAATTCTTCCAGCCTCAGCTAACATGGTAGGAAGTGGGGAAATGAATGAGTCACTGAGACCAAGGGCTTAGGAACNGGCCATGTGAAAAAGATGTCCAATAAAAGGTACCAATAAGGGCTGGGGAGACAATTCATTTGGTAAAGCTGACTTGAATTTGATCCCCAGAAATTATGCTTAAAAGAAATCTTGCATGGCTAGTTGCTTACCATTCCAGCACAGGGGAGTCAGAGATGGGCAGCTTCCTGGGACTCACTGGCCTGCTAGCCTTGCCTATTTGGTGAACTCTAGGCCAATAAGAGAAAAAGTGTGGGATACCAAAGGTGATCGTATGGTTGTATGGCCTCCATATGTATGTATATACACACACATGCATAACTAAGCCTGAAAGAACTGCCCTCTCCCACCACACACACACACACACACACACACACACACACACACACACACGAAAGGTATCAATGATCATGAAAGTAACCATGAGGGAGCCAGGAGCAGTCTCACCAAACAGCACCTGGACAGCAGGGCTGACATGAACACAGGTGCCTGAGTGCTCATTCCAGATGTTTCATAGTCTCCTGGATCTTAATCGTTTCTACATCTTCCTGGAGAGATGCATCCCTTTCATCCAGTGTGATGATGCTGAACGCTGACTTCCTTGTAAAATGCTTGCCTGTTGGCTGCCATAAAACACACCAAACCCTGCATCATGTAGTAGTCTCTAGTGCAATCTANCTGCCATGTGGCTTCACCAAGGCCTATGTGTATGGTCTAAGTCTCTCCAAGGGGGATCTCGCATCCTGCAAAGAGATCTCTGGCTGTTTGCTAAACTATATANAGCAAGAAGAACCAAGATATGCAGGGAGCAGTGGAGGAGGCAGTGGAGGAGAAGAGGGGAACATTGGTAATACCTTACAAATTCAATTTGCATTCTCCGCTTGATGTTAGCCCAATCTGAATGAGCTTTTCCAAAGCAAGCCAGCATTTGAAATCCTCCTGCATGATAGATGGCCTTACACATTTTAAAACACCATACCTTTAATAAACTAACCTGCACAATGTGGTCATAACTGCTTCTAGAATATTCTGATAGCAAAACATTTTCTGTTTCTGGGCCAGAACTGGACATTTCTTCTTGGGAATATGATGTTTGAAAATCAGTTCCTCCTATTATAGATTTTCCCCTCAGCTTGTAGAAAATCCATGATTCCCTAAACATTGGTCTTTGAAAGCCCATTGACTAAAATCTTCATGCTTAATTCATGAAGCGCAGTCTGGAGATTAGTAGAGCTGGACATAGACCGGGAATACTTTATCATATTCTAATAAGCAGAGGCTGAAAATTGCATTTCTAAAGCTACAGTATTAAAGGGCATACCGCAAAACATGACCCAAACATAACTCAGTAGTTTTACAGTGCCTGAAAAGGCTTTGATATGATAAAGTATGCTGACGATGAGAATAAACACAACTAGAAAATTTTGAATTTAAAAAGGAAGAAAAGGAGGGGGGCACGTGAAACTTGGCAAACATTTGGTATATTTATGGAAAAAATATATATATTATAAACTCATATATTGTGATGCTTATAAACAAGTATGGACAACTGAGTCACAAGGTGGTAGATCATTGTAACACCGCAATGTAGGAGTTTGGAAAGGCTAAAAACATGAGAGACGGGGAAAAAATAAATAAAGNGAGTGTAATGATGTTCATTTAAAGGGTGCCAGAAAAACCTTTCTTAAAATAGGTCACTGTGGAAAATAATGTGTGTGGTGGAGTCTGGGGGGAGAATGCTTGACGGCATACCCTGGTGCTTCTTAGAAAATGGTGCAGGGTAAAAGACCNCCTGAATACCGGCAACAGCCATCTACAAAAAGGAGGCAGGATGTAAAAAACAATAAAATAAAAATCAACCACCAAATCCAAATGTATAAATCAGCAGTGTATATAACAGGAAGAGCAGTGCTTGGCACACAGTTGGGGCTCATAGTATCTGAGAGATGGATGGATGGATGGATGGATGGATGGATGGATGGATGGATACCCAAGGGAGTGAGAAAGCAACTGAAGCAGGAATGGAGGGATGAAAGGACAGATGGACAGATACATGAAGGAGTAAGAAACCAATAGAAATAGGATTAGATAGATGGAAGGAAGCATAGAAGGAAAAGGAAGGAAGGAAGGAAGGAAGGAAGGAAGGAAGGAAGGAAGGAAGGAAGGAAGGAAGGAAGGAAGGAAGGAAGGAAGGAAGGAAGGTCTGTGAGCAAGTGAGAAACTAACAGAAATAGGTCCTATCTCATGAGAGCTCATGGGGACTTTGGCCTACTCCACTGAGTGCCTGCTGACTCCCGAGATACCCTGGCAACCCCCTCCCAATCAGCATGCTCTGGGAGAAGAAGGAGCAAGAATTCAGAGCAGAAGGGATGGTAAGCGAGGACACAAGGGGTCTGTCTTTAAAAGCATCTGCACAGCTCAGGTGTGAATATTACTTAGGCAGCATGTTTAGTGAGGACGGGGTTAGCGGCAGGGGTGGGTGAGGGGTGGGGTGCTTTGAGATTAGACTGATGGCCTGTGGAATCCCTACTCCTCAAAGCTAGCCGTCATCACTGCTGAGATCAGAGTGGAAAGATCAGAGGCGCCGAACTCCTGCTGAGCCTATGATTTTATTTTGATGGGTGTGCATTCTCCATGCTGTCTTCATTCAATTAATGAAGCAGGGCTTGTCCTCCTCCTAGGCCCTAGATAACTCCCAGGACTTCTAATGACATTGTCTGAGCTTTTACACCAGGAAGTTCCATACCTTTGTCACCTGCCCTTCAGTTGGCTTGTCCTTCCTCATCTCTGTGTCCCCACCAATCTCAATTTGGAAGTTATTTTAACACCTACAAGGCACCCAGCTATTCCTCCCATGGGTTCCTCTGGCTCCTCTGGGCCATCCCACCACAACCTTGTTAAATCCATCAGCACACACCTTCCTCTGTATGTCACAGCTCTCAAAAGACCATGACCCTGACAAGCGACCACTGCAAAACAAGGCTCGTTAGCAGAAAACTTAAACTAAAAAAGGGAGCAGAAAGAACACAGAATGAGAAACTGATCCCATTCCCCAAATGCAGGATCACCACCCACAAACACTCTCGTCTACACGTGCCACCCTTGGGACACTGAAGTTCCAAGTCTGTTCCTCTACTGCATCCAGGTCTTTGCCCCCAACTCATCCACTTGGGCTGGGTTAACGAGTGAAGTCTCCTCACTGGCTGGTCAGGAGGAGGTGGCTCTTCTCTGCTCAGTGTGACAGACACTGCTTATGCCGCTGGCGGGACAGAGTGGGGAAGAGGGTAGATTAAGGATCTCATCCTTGAGACAAGCAGACTTGGGACACAGCCACAGGAAGGAGTGAGAGAAAACACGTTTTCTGCAAAGGCATGGCCTGCCTTTGTTCATGGCAAGGTCCCAAGAGAAATAGTCTGCTGCATGCTGGATGGAGACAGGAGTCTTGTGACTGCCACCTGGGTGTATGACAGATGACAGACACCAAGAAGACTGTGTGTGAGAAGCATGTGAGAATGGACAGGCTCTGGTTCCAGTGTCAGCAAAGAGTGAAGGATGCATTTCCGGTTGTTGTTGCCTTTGTGGCCTCTCTGAACCTGGTGTTTCTCAGCCTTCTGTGACTGTGTTATCTAATTCCAGTTCTACTTTGGGAGCCATGATGGGAGTGAAGGACATGCCTACACCGTTGGTGGCTGAGCTCCTGTAGCAGGTCCCATATCATATTCCCCAACGCCGAGCCCCCAAGCCTCCTGAAGAAGCATTCCTCCCCCCAAACATTGCCAGTTCCCTGGGCACTAGCTCTTTTGCACCAGTCTTTGACAGTGAGGCTGGGGTTGCTGTGAAAGGAAATCCTTGCTTCCCTGAGAGACCAGCTCTTCTTCTTCCCTTAATTATCATTCTTTACTCGCAAGATGCATCGGCTGCTATTTAAATAAACAATGGGGGATTTGGAACAGAGAAACTATGAATATGAAGTTGCGTTAATTTACATCCCAAGGGACCAGGGCCATGGAGTTCTGTGAATGCCAAATAAATAAATAAACACTTTAAATAAGTGTCAGGTTGGGGATAGCCTATGAGTTGTAAAGGGGACAAAGGAGCCAAAGGTGGCCTGTGAGTATTAGATCTTGCATTGCGCATGTGATAGCCAGGGCACCTTTAAAAGCAGAAGATAGAAATGCAGTGGGAATATCAGAGCTCCTTATGGCAACAGAAAGGAAAGGAGGTGGGGATGCCAGAATGATGTCCACATTCAGGATTTGGATTTCCTTTATGGGTTTGGACCATGGATGGTGGGTAGGATCAGCTTCATGCAGCAAGACTAAACAGACTGAAAGACTAGGGATCCTGGCCTCAGGCTTCTTTGTCCAGATTCAGGTAACACTCAGAGAGAGGTTAGGCTTTTGCCAAGGCATATGCAAAAGGATGCACTGGTTTTGGGTTTTGCTGCTGTGGCCGATCGCAGAGGAGGAGAGTCTGGGGAAATCTCCGCAACTGACTTTGCATGCTGTGTGGGGTAAAATGAATCCTTGCATATAGACATGCCCATGGGTTAGTTTCATATGTACGGTTAAAAAGGCCCCAAGGATGCCTAGAGATAAAGCCGAGGACAGGTTAAAGGATGGGCATTAATAAGACAGGGGAAGGGCACGTTGGGAAGTAACTTTATAAAGCTCTTGCTGGGGACTTTATGAGCACTGTCGAACCTCATCATCAGATTGATATTTTCCCATTTGGTGGGAAAGGAGACTGAGACTTCCACAGTGTTTCTGATTACACAGCTGGACACAGCAATGGGATTCAGAGGCAACTCCATCTCTCCAGCTGCTAGGGGAGAAAGGCAGGGTTGTTTTGTTTGCAGGTTTGAGAAAAATGAATGGACCAGTCATCCCAAGGGCTCTGACTGTCTGTAGCCCTCCTTCACCTTTGCTGGCTCTGTCTTGGCCTCATCTCTGCTCCTCTGATTCTCTTTCTGTGTCAGTTACATTTATTTATTTATTTATTTTTTTCTGTAATAGGCAACCTTCCCCTGTGTTGCCTGGGAAGACACTACCACACAGCAGTGCCAGGATGTGAGGTGTGTAGGGCACAGGTCTGGAAAAGCTGCTGCATCAGCCGCAGGACAGGATCCCTGGGAGGACTCGCTGTCATGGCTCCTTGCATGCTCATTCTTCTATCAGGCATAGGGCTGGGACCGAGAGCTGCATCTGGTCACACTTAGACCAGATCACTAAGACTGGCAGTAATGGTTGTGGTTTTGTACTTCATGGCATGGTCTCTGTCACAAGGAGGGAGACAGGTGTGTCACAAAAGAGAATGGAGCACTGGACAGAGTACCTGAGTGACAGGAAAGATGCTAGGCAGATAAAATATTAGTTACAACAACAACAAAGCCAGGGCCAGTGAGATGGCTTAGTGTGTGAAANACATCTGTGCAAGTCTGGTGGCCTGAGTTCCTTCCCAGGAACCCTCACGATGACAAACAGAGAGAGCTAACCTCAAATTTGTCCTCTGATCTCTACACACACGCTGTGACTCATGTGCTCACATACACACACACACACACACACACACACACACACATCATGCACTCACTCACAACAATGAATAAACATTTTTAAATTGTAATAAGAATACAATAAAATGAAATCCAAAAGAATTAGAATGGGCAATGTGGCCCAGTATGATGCAGTCTGTGCCCACAATGGCCATATGGGCACTACTATAAATTTACTACTAGGCTCAGGTACTTGCTAAGCATGCACAAAAACCTGGTTCAGTCACCAGTACACTTAAACTGGGTGTGGTCACTCATACCTGTAATCCCACTACTCAGAGGAAGGAGGCAGGAGGATCAGGTGTTNCAGNTTGTGCTTGGCAGCATAGCAAGTTTGGAAGCAGCCTGAACTACACAAGACCCTGTCTCAAAACCACAAAAATACAAAACAAACAATCAACAAGAAAAACAAAACCCAGGATGGAGAGATAGATCAACCTGCCCCCACAAGTCTGAAGACTTGAATTCGATTCCTAGATCCTACACACAAAGTAGGACATGGTGTTGCGTGCTTGTAATCTGGAGCTTGTGGACCTGACAGCCTAGCCTAATTGGTGTGGTCCCAGTGAGGGACCAGATAGGTGGAAGGTCATAGTGAGGAACAACACCTAAGGTTGATCTCTGACNNCCACGTGCCCCTTTGCACATAGGCACCTACACATGCTCACACACCCACAGGAACAAAAAGAAAAGACTGACTACCACAGTCAGGTCCTTATTATCAGCAGCCATGTGAGCTTCCTGGCATATGCTTGGACCCCCGCTCCCCAACCAGGCCATGTGATGCCAGGCCTCCTTTTCCAAGTGTAAAACAAGGCAAGGACATNTGCTTCTCTCCCCTCATCTCCCCNGTCTTATACCAGTTACCCAGCTCCTGCAAACCAGAGAGGAGAATTAACTCCATGTCCTGACCATGTGCATGCTCACATTCTTGTCCCTTTTGTAATATGCATAGTTTTACAGCTATAGTTCAATTCAGGAGCTCTCAGGGAACTGCATTTAGTCCTCTATCATTAAGTATTGCCTTGAATGGTCAGCCTTTCCCCAAACCCCAAGCCTGTAGCAGAAAACACCCAGTTTTGACTAAGTGAAATAGAACCTGACCTCTAAACAACCAAAATGTGTTCAAATGAAATAGAAATATATTCATTTTGTGAGATGCTTCTTTGACTAACATTTTTTTAATGCCACACTGCTCCTCGTTTTCACATATGAACATCATATATTGTAATACGGAATGGNTATTGACTGTAACTGAGGTGAATACCCACACATATTGACCTCAGAGGTAAATATTGACGGAGACAAAGGTAAAATCAATGCTTACCTTGAGGGATAATAAATCTGGATATCTATTGAAATAAGAAGTCGATAGGCACATTGTTATAAACACTTACCACTGTTGTCACTTGTGTGTGTTTGTACAGTGGGTGGCCGGTAGCTATTCTCTAGAAAAACGGAGACAGAAGTGGTAGCTCAGAGAAGTCACCCTGGTGCCTTCTCCTCAGCCTACAGGGCTCTCAGTTTGGTCACCCACATCCGGCTTGCAAGGTAGATAAATAACTCTAGGTATCCCCCCTCTGGAAAAAGATCTAACCTGCATCTCCAGGAAGCTTCTAGAATTAGGATGTTTATACTGGTTACTTCAGTAACAGGAAAGACTGACACTATGATCTCCTCTGTACAGGTTGGTAAGCCTGGACTTTGGGAGATCACATAACTTATTAAGTTTCCAAAGATGAATTCAAAATTCAGCTGTGGGCCAGTGAGATGGCTCGACAGGTAAAAGTTCTTCCCTTGAAGCCTGGAGATCTGAGTTCAATTCTTGAAACTCACATAAAGGTAGAAATAGAGAATCAACTATACAGAGTTACCCTCTGACCTCCTTACATGTACCACATTATGATGTACTGATAAATACACATCCTCTCTCCTCTCTTTCTCCCCCCCTCTCTCTCACACACACACACACACATATACACACAATAACAGTAAATAAAACTCAAAAAAGTTGTCTGATATTAAATTTGGAATGAGTCTTCCATGCCACATTGTCTTGATAAGAATAATCAGCCTTGTCTCCTGGTGATAGAGGTCAATGTCAGAGAAAGGGGAAGACCGAAAGTGGAGGGAATGAAGTAACAAACAGCCCACATTTTGGCCACTCAGGACANGCCTCCATATGAGGATGGTAGAAGCTNTAAGTTTTCAGTGGCATTTAGTACAATACTGTCTGAGGTCAAGTCAGAGTAGGTCTGTTGAAAGGCTTTAGGGAACCGCTCTCTTGTTTCCAAGGGAGGCACATGAAGCAAGAAGGGGCTTCCTCCATCCACATGCTGCCTGGTTAGGGTACTGGGAACTGCTACAGATGTTTAAAAAGTAAGAAACAAAGGTAGANGCTGATCATGTCTAGTCACTCCTTTGACTACACTACCCCTCTCCTTCAGATGAGTGACACATAATTTCATACTTTGTGGAGAGGGGTTGCACTGAGCACTGGGCTGCTGCATACAGGCANCCTGGTTCATCTCAGCCAACCAGAGCAACAGGACTGTTGCTCCCTGGTTTATACACAGAGAGACANGGACTTGGGAATGGCAAGGGTTTGTTGAGCAACCAGCAATCTATAGACTTGGGAAGCTGAGTTCTTGATTGCTTCTCTGCAGACAGACCAGCCCCACCTCCCACCAGAGGCTTCCANGAGAATCTGCTGGAAATATTGTACTGCAAATGAATCCCATTGGGGCTGGTGCTCATCTCCTCCACCCAGCCTTGCAACTCCTTCAGTCATGAGCAGGGCTCGCCCTCTCACTCTCTCTGAAAGCCTTAGGTTTTGAGACTCTTCACTCAATTGCAAGCTATTTCTCCAGGCTTTCACATAACACACCAGCTACAGGAGTACCTGGCTATGTCTCCCTACCCTGAGCTCTGCCATCCATCAATACACTTGGTGCTATGAATTTTCTTCCTCTACCCTGCTCCTTGGAAAGTCCCAGCTACCTCCAGGACCAGGACAGTCCTAGATAGTCTTTAAAAAGCACCTCAAACGGCACTAAAGTTGAGGGGTGTTTCCTGAACCCTTTGTGATCATCATTTCTGTCCTCTGACTTCTATACCAATATAACACTCTAACACTCTTCCTATTTTTTATTGGATTTATTTATTGTCTGTGTATATATATATATGGGCTCACACATTGTGATTTACNTGTAGAAATCATAGGACAACTTTAGAGAGTTGATTCTTTCCTCCCACTGTGTGGGTCCTGGGGAGTCCATNTCAAGTTGTTAGGCTTAGTGGTAAGTGCCTTTATCTACTGAGCCACCTCACTGTAATGACCCTCTTATTAACAGTATCTGACACCCTCTCACTTCTTCCCCTGAGTGCCCATCAACCATGGCTAGCTATTTTCCTATTTGGAAAATATTTAAGGGCAGGGTTTGTATTTTACCTATTTCTATGATCCTTGCGTCACAGAAGAGCCTGACACACAGAGGAAGAGCAACGTTCAGTGAATAAACCATAAACTTCATGTGTTGCCACCACCAGTGACAGTCTTCTTGGGGAAGTTCTGAACAATCCTGTTACCTCTTTCTTTGTGCTTTTCCATCCTTTCTCACCCTCCAACTATGAAGGGTTAACGCCTTACAATTCTTATTCTACAAAAAGGGTAAAAAAGAAAAATCAATCCATCCAGAGGAATAAAGCCGATGGACAGGAAAGTGAGCTAACACCAAGAGAAAGTAAGGAGACACACACTATAAGTTCCAGGCTGATCCTTAAACTGTATCTACACACACCATATGGGTACATTATCATCTAAGTATAGCTACCTCTATGTCCTTCCTGGAAAGCTATGCTTAAACATCCACTTCTCTGTTGTAACTACTTTAGGGTGACCAAGGTCCCCAGTGAGAACTCAGAGGCACTGAGCTATGATGGTATGACCTGCTCAGGTGGGCTCCAATGTGCCATGTCAGGCAAGCTAGAGAAATAACAAGAACAGAGTGAACCTTGACCCTTTCTCTGCAGACAGACCAACCTCACCTCCCACCAGAAGCTTCCATGAGGATCTGCAGGAAATTCTGAACTGCAAATGAAACCCGCTAGAACTGGTGCTCATCTCTTCTGCTCAGCCTTGCAACTCCTCAGAACCAGGGAAGGAAGGAATAAGTTCCATTTATGACAAGCCCTGAGGATATGGACAGACATGAGTGTCAATAAAATCACAATTAGGTGAATCAGATGGCCTGGCCACCATGCGGTTCTCTCTAGGAAAATCAGTTAATGAATAGAATGGCCTGAAATGCTCTTCATTTGTGCTTTTCTGTTTTTCTACTTTGATTTTTACTTTACTTTCTCCCTCCTGCTTCCTTCTTGGCAGTTAGCACAATAAGAATTTCTTAAAAAACAAAATTTAAAGGCGCACTCTACATGTTCCCTGGTTCCCAAAAGAAATGCTAGTCTCAAATGCTGTCAAAACTTGAGCATTAAAATATAGCTGGTAGCAAAAGAGACTCAGACAAGGATGGGAGAACCCTACAGGTACCTGACAAGGTCAGCATAAGGTGGCTGACTGGGATGGAGTAAATGTCTGTGAGAAGTGGCAGTGCTCTCAGACAGAGCTTTGTAGACAGCCTACTGAACAGTACAGAAAGGATGAAGGAGGAAATCACTTCTTTCTGAGAAAAGCCAGCTCCTCCTCCTTCCCCTCCTCCCCATTCTATTTCTCCTCCATTCCCATTTTTACAGTCATCACCATNATCACCATCATCATCAACATCACCATCATCAGCACCATCNGCATCACCACCACCATCAGCAACACAGGGACTCCTAGGCTTTTCCAAAGAGTCCATTCTGGATTTAGTTCTCNAGGTACAGCATCAGGCTCAGCTAAAAGTGCTACAAGCTCAGTGAGATGGCTCTGAATAAAGTCACTTGCCACCAAGCTAGGTGACCTGAGTGCAATCCCTGAAACCCACATGTGAGAAGAGAAATAAATGACTCCAAACTTGTCCTCAGACTTCCCCATACATACTGTGGTGTGTAAACACCCACCCACATACATACATAAATATGGTGTTTTTGTTTCTGTTTTTTACTTAAAGGGGTATTTCTGAGGCTAGAGAGATGATTCAGTGAGTTAAGGCACTTACAACCAAGCATGATAACCTGAGTTTGACCCCTGGAATCCTAGAACAATTTCCACAAGTTGTCCTCTGACCTGTACACATGGACTGACCCCCTCTCCCACATACATGTGCACCAATGAATAAGTAAATGGAATTTTTTGTTTGTTTTTTCGAGACTGGGTTTCTCTGTGTAGCCCTG
Source organism: Neotoma lepida (assembly GCA_001675575.1). Taxonomy (NCBI): domain Eukaryota; kingdom Metazoa; phylum Chordata; class Mammalia; order Rodentia; family Cricetidae; genus Neotoma; species Neotoma lepida. Next base: position 108,141 of record LZPO01017358.1, on the reverse strand, counting down.
GCCATCCTGGAACTAGCTGTGTAGACCAGGCTTGTCTCGAACTCACAGAGATCTGCCTGTGTCTGCCTCTCGAGTGCTGGGATTAAAGGTGAGCGCCACCACCGCCTGGCACTAAATGGAACTTAAAACATTTTAGATAAATGNAGTGATGCTNAATGAACTCGCAACATTGTCTAAGCAGATGTGCATGGCANTAGAAGGCACCTGGAAACCTTGGTAAGAATGAACATCACATGAAGACTAAAGGTCTGAAGGACCTTATGTTCTCTGCCTTAAAGATGTCGTCATCTATAAAAAGTGGACAAACTGTTACTCCCCATGACTTTGGTAAATCTGTGATTTAGCACTGAAAGAATTCTACTTAGGTTCATGATCTGCATGCAGCACCATGAGGCCACTAACATTCAAGGCTNGTGTGTTGGTTCCATGGATAAAAGCCCTTGCTGCAAAGCCTGAGGANCTGAGTTCCTAATCTGGAACCCACAGTGGAAGAAGAGACTGACTCCTGAAAGTTGTCCTCTAATAGTAAGCAAATGCATGCACCTGCTCTCTCTGTCTCTTTCTCACACATCATCATCATCATCATCATCATCATCATCATCATCATCATCATCATCATCAATACTATGAAGAAGATAACCTTCAGCAATCAAGAAAGGGCAGATTTTGCTGTTGAACAAGGGTTTTCTGACAGCCAGGCACCCTAGGATGCAGAGTAGCCCTAACTTGTCCCCTAGGGTTCAGAACAAGCATTTGGCAGTGGCAGCCTCAAGAAGCTGGGCTGCTAATTTAAGGCAATGGCCTGAATCTTCATTATCTGTCCTCAAAAGCCTATGTGTCAGGCCTCNTGTTTGCCAAGTGCCCAACCTGTTCAATTTAGGGCTATTGTCATCTGGAGAGTACTTCAAGGCTTCCTTAGGAGCTGCCTCAGAGACTTTCCTTTATCCAGCTCCCTGGTCAATCCTGACCCTACCTTGTACCAGCACAAGGCCTGCAGGCAACAGTGCAAAAGGCCAGGGTAGTGGGGCAGTGCTAGGACAGTCCCTTGGGCAGGCAGGCAAAGTTCTCCAATGCTGAGTTCATTTGTATTATAGCTGCCACAACTACAAATGAGCAGCTTAAGTCACTTGTAAACACTCCAACCATTTCCTAGAAGGGGGGTGGGGGAGGAGGGTTGATTTACATAACCATGAGTAAACAGCAGGAAACTGATGCTACCAAAGAGACTTAATGTTTCCTGACAGCAATGGATTGGCTTTCATTGGGACCCATTGCACAGCTACCAAGGAGCAGAGATGGCAAGCATGGCTTCACTGCCCAGGCCATGTCCACACATAGCTCCTCAGAATAGGACAAAGACCATGACCAACCAGCACTCTAGTTGGACCCCTTGTCTCTGCTTCCCATCACCAGTGCCGCAGAAGGTCAGGTGTCCAGTGCCAAAGACAGTGTCATTTCTTCTGGTCAACCTCATTGTTTACGGTAATCAGGGGAAGACATTGAGGAGACCAGGATGCCAAGTGATCGCCTGTATTGAGATAATCAATAAGACACTTATCTTGAAAGATTCATGCAAGTTTGGAATCAATTATGAATGGGATGACGATAAAACTCGATAGAAGACTTGCTGTATGGGTTGTTTTTCAAACTCTTATCTGAGAGTTAGGCTCTATTTTGTTGGTTTCTCTGAAATGTCATAAAAATTTTACAATGTGTGCTAACTACATTACATCATTACCAAATAGCAAGATTTCTACATGCCTTGGTAGGGCTTTTCAAACACAACTATAGGATGTTGGGACAGTTTCGTGCACAATTCAAAGTGTGTGGAGAGCTTCCATNAAGATTAAAAGGTGGCGAAATGTGGTATTTGATGAACACAGAAGGAATCGGACCTGTGATGAAAGTGTCCCTACTTACAGGCAGATGACCTTGAGTGTATTACTTTCTCAACCAAAATTCCCTTTGTCAAAAAGACCACAGTGATATCTTCATCCTGGCCATCTAGAGAAGAATAAGATTATTCTAGGCCTAGTATATTCCCCAAATACATGAAAGTCAATAAGTATTATTCATTCTTAATGTCACAACTCTGACTGGTTCACACTGAATAAAGTATTGAATATTTCACGCCCCCCCCCATTTTCTCACTTTTGTGTATGTGTGTGGGTGCAGCATTGAGATACAGAGATAGGAAATAACTATGTAGCCCAGGCTGGGCTTGAACTCATGATCTTCTTGCTGTAATCTCCAAAATACTAGGATTACAGGTAGATAGCATCAACATACCCAGTGTGTTTCCTCACTTGTAACATGGAGAGTAACTGTTCAGTGCAAGGTTGTTGGGAAGTAAATTCAATAGTGAGTAACATAGCATCTAAAACAGTAACCAAGAGATGGCAAGTACCGAAGATGACAGTGTGCATTCAGCAAGAGGAACAAATCTGAGGAACAGGAGACCTGTTCCTCCATGTCATAAGGAAGAACACAGAGGCTTGGGCAGACTCGTCTTGACTCAGGTCACTGGAACAGTGACATCATGAGGGAGCTGNGACACATGTTCCAGAAGGGTGGGAAGGCTTGTAGCTAGTATTGGAGCACAAGACAGTCCAGGAGTGGANGGATAATGCAAGGTCTCTNGAACTGGCAAGGAATCCATGACAACTGGGAATCTGCCCTTGNCCAGAAGTGGGGGCAGGGAAAAGGACAGGAACTAGGTCTCTTGGAGCAAANTGTAGTCAAGTGACTTGGAAGGAGGAACCAACTGAGTCAAAGAATCTTGGTGACTGCNGTGGGAAAACAGAAAAGGAAGAATGCAGGACACTGAGAGGCTCCTGGGGGCTGACAAGTTAATGCCAAGTCCCCCTGGCCATCAAAACTCCAACTGGAGGCTCATGAGTGGATTTAGCTTTGGGGAGTCCAAAGCCGTATGAGTCAATCCCACAACTAGCCAGCCCAGCCTCATNGGACAGAATGCTGAGGGAGGCCCCGCATTCTGGCCAGCAGCCAGGGTACTAGTATCCATTCAGCATAGGTTCCTGCCTAGGATAGAAGCACTGTCTCCTCCTGGCCCTAAATAGATCAACATTTGGCTTGAGTTTGCAGATGACATTTCATAGGCCATGCCATTTAAGCTGTCCCTGTGGTCAGAAATAGCCTGGGGGTGGTCAGGACCACAGCCTTGTAAATCGGACACTATATTTAGTTCACACAGATATGGCTGAAGGATTTCTTTTTAGGTTCAGGTTTTGAGCAGCAGATCTGTAACTACCTTTGCAAAGGCCAGGGCTTAGGCCNGAGGAGAATGGGGAAGCAGGCCAAGCGACCAGGTCACCTCAGCCTTGCCACTTCTGTAACACCAGCCCTCAGGGCACTTCAGTTGGGGGAGAAACCAAAATTTCTGTTGAAGCTGGAGGAAAATTCCCTCAAATTTTATTCTGCAGTATTGCTGACATGTACTCAGATATACAAATATCAAATGTTCTGCCTGAAGGATTTGCACATGTGTGCACACACATGGATTCAAGTCACCAGAGTAATACACAGTATGCCAGAAGACTCCCTCTGGCCTTCTGAGATCTCCACCTCTTAGCAAGGTGAGCTTGGTTCTGACTTCTCTCACCTGNGGAAGTCAGGCCTGCTTTGACTTTGAGACAAACGGTATCACTGGCTAGGTGCTCATGTCAAGTGTCTAGCTGTTTTTATGCAACAGCATATCTACCTTTCAAATTTCATAGTGCACATAAGAATCACACTCCCCTGCCGTATACTGGCTCTTGTTGGATGCCAGGCTCAGAACAATCTTTCTGTTTAATCCTGAATGTGGACCCAACAGATAAGCAATGTTATCACAGCTTGACTAATGAGGACCCNGGAGCCAACAAAGTTTAAANGGCAAAGTGCAGGATCCCAAGCATGGAAATTAGCACACTGGGGCTTGAGACCTAAGAGTTCAGACGCCAGAATGTTTCTCCTGGCCAACATGAATTCTTTGTTTTATGCTTTCACAGTCCTGGGGGCTAAACCTAGAGTATCACTCATGTCAGATAAGTGCTCTACTGCTAACTCTATTTCCAGCTCTAAAGTGAGAATGCTGTGCATGGTTTTATTTTACTTTTTGGTAGGGCTACAGATTGCACGTGGGACCTCGAGCATGCTAGCTAGGCAAATGATCTCCCATTNAGATACATCCCTAGCTTCAGTTAGCTTTAAAAGAAAAAACCGAGTTTTTGAAATTTGCATTTTAATTTATTTATACATATGTCTGTATGAGCATTAAAAATGCACATGTGGAGGTCAGAGGGCAGCTTGTTTGAATTGGTTTATTCCTTCCACCATGTCTCCAGTCATCAGGCTTGGTAGTTGGAGCCCTTACCCGCTCAGCCATCCCACAGGCTCCCCAATAGGCTTTTGACTTTTCACTAAGTGGTTAGAAATGACCCATGTAAAGTCTTCTTTAATGGNGTTTGACACACTGTCCATGGCAACAAACATTAACTACGGTAATTGTGTTGATTACTGTTCTCACTGCTGGGACAAAATATCTGTCAAAATCCCCTTAAGGAAGGTTTTCTTTTGGCTGTTTACAGGACATCCAACATTCNGGGAGTAGATGAATGGAAGCATTCACCTCACTTTCTTTTCATTTGGTCCAGGATCCCGCCCATGGGAGAGTGTAGCCCACATTTAGGTAGGTTTTTTACCTTAGTTCACCAAATGCAGACACCCCCTCACAAACATCNCCTGGGTTTGTCACCTAGGTGATTCTGTTTCTTCTCAAACTGACAATCAATATTAGCCCTCATAATGATGATAATAAAAGAAATGATAATGACGCTGCCAAGCCTCAAATTAATGCTGAGGAAACAGAGACGATCAAGTTAGGCCAGGTCCTAGACTCCATGGATCTCACACTTTGCTACAGAAGATAGAAAATAAACACAGAGTTATAATTGTACACTGTAAATACAAAGGGAGGGAACAGGAGTGTACTGTACACTACAGTGAATGGAGAAGCTTGGGCAACTTTCAGAGAACAAGAAGGTNGCAGACCTTTGGCAATGTCACATAGCTGTGATGTGAAGATGCCACTCACATTTTCCCAGGAGGCAGCAGTACTAACCGGCCTTGCTCTGAGGGAGCTCAACTGCGTCTGCAGAGGTCTTTTCAAAAACAGTCTTACACAGGCAGNTTTGCCCTTGATTCTTGCTTCCGCCNTGTCAAAAACACTCAACTTTGAGTGGATTACCATTCCTACCTCTGGGGATGTAGGTTCCCAGGTCTTTCCTCTATGTTCTGACATCATCATCATGCCACCATTTGGTCAGAACCAGCTTGGGAAGAGGACTGTGTACCCGAGACGTGCAGCCTTTCCTAGGAGCTCTTCTGAGTATGTATTGCCACAAAGCCTGCAATCTAAGTTCCATTTCATAACCATAGATTCTGCTTCAGAAAATAGATAAACCTCTTCTAAGCAGAGTCATTAAGAAGAAGTTTATTGGAAGACATCACGGTGGCCCTGATCTGATACTGGGTAACCTAAGTTCTAGAGTGGGTACATGGAGCAGGTCCAGGGGTGGTCAGAATTACCCAGAAAGACCNATTTGCTCTTTGAAGGCAGTGTTGTCCTGTTCCAGGCAGGGAGGAACTCATGCTAGTCCCTGCCCTGGCTCCACCAGCTCCTGCTGTTGAGCCTCAGGGCCTAGCAGCTGTCTGAGTGGGAAGATTAGGATACTGTAAAAAACAAACGTTTCCAAACTTCAGAAGATGCTCCAAGGAAAAGACACAAAAGGCCAAAGTTTCAAGAGCAAAAGACCCACTTCCTCCAACTCCTGTCTTATTCAAGAGCTCTGTGCAGAGACAAGAGCACTGTGAATTCGTGCTTCTCTCCCTTGCNGTTGAACTTGAANAGGTTAAATGCGTAGTTGATGTACAATAAATGCTGAAGAATGTAACATCTGAAGGGCAGAGTCTTCCTTTTTTCTCTTCCTTCTCCCCTCTCCCCTTCTTCTCTTTTTACATTTTATTTTATTTTATCTTATGAGTATGAGTTTTTTTCCTACATGTATGACTGTCCACCATGTGGGTGTCTGGTGCCCACGATGGCCACAAAAGGGCATCAGATTCCCTGGAGTTGTGGATGGTTGTAAACCACCACATGGGTGCTGGGACTCCAACCCAGGTCCTCTGGAAGAGCAGCAAGNGCCCTTAACCACTGAGGCATCTCTCCCGCCCAAGGGCAGGGCCCTCCTTTTCATCATCTCTGTATGTCAACACCATCAGAGTTCAAGCACACAGTAAATCCTCAGTACATGAGTTAAAGGGCCTCACAGAACTGACCTGGGGAAAAGAGGTCACAGGGACATTTTGCCATCAATTGCAGAAGGAGGATCCATGAACAGAAGTGGCCAGAAACCAGTTTAGTTCAACTACATGAAGACCTTTCTATGAACTAGTTTACCATGAAACAGAGGGTCATCTGCTCTGCCACTTACTCAAAAAAGACAAAACAAAGATGCCCACATGAGGCTGAGGGTCCACTGACAAACAAACAATGGACCAATGACACTTCTGTAAAATTATCATTGGTCAATAGAGAATCAGAAACAAGCCACATCCGGTTGCACAGTCCTGTAATACCCACTACTCAGGAGGCCGAGAAAGGGGGATTGCAAGTTCACAACCCACAGGTCTGAGCGTCGACTCCCAATACTACCAAAAGNATGAAAAGAAAGAGAAAAGACCACACACATAAGGTAGGATATGTTTTTTATTTAGTTGAATGTTTTAAANTCTCTCTGTGTGTATGTGTATAATGCATATGCGTACATGTATTCCTGTATGTGTAAAGATGTGTGTGCGTGCCTATAGATGTGCCTCCATGTAGAGGCCAGAGGTNAGTGTTGGGAATATTTCTACCTTTTTGTTTTTTGAGAAAGGGTCTCTGAATAAGCCTGGAGCTCACCAACTCATCAAGACCAGTCGGCCAGTGAGCTCCAGGGAGCTTATGTCTCTGCCTCCCCAGTGCTAAGACTACATGAGCANATACCACACCTGGCTTTTTCATGTGGGTGCCAGCGATCTAAACACAGATCTGCATGATTGAATGGNAAGCATTTTAAGACAGAGTCATCTTCCCAGCTCCCCAGATTTTTTCAAAAGGTCTTCATANAATGAAGTCTAACATACATGAGTTGGACAACAATTGACGTAAGAATGTGACTTTTGGAAAATAAATTTTGACATCTAAGAGGACACAAATCTGTCCTATTGATGAGGTACATGCTCTGCTACATTGCCATCTATGTTAATATAATTTTTATCTATATTCAACAGCAGCCTCAAATGACAAGCATNACATAGCATAGCAGCAATGGCCATCCAAAGTATAGATCTCACTTTATTTTTACCTTCACCTGACACACTTTGGCCAGGTATTGACCACAGAGAAGCATTCTTCTGGCCATAAACCCGATCAATAGCTCACTCATGCAGAACATACAATGTACATTTTCTGCTTATAAAAAGCCGTGGATAATGAGCACCGATTATAGCTCGGAGAGACCAAAGACATGAGCGCACGTGCTGTTCCTTCTCAGAGGACTAACCTGAAAATGATCTTTGCCTTGCCTACAAATGAAATATTTAAAACATTGTTTTGATGGCCCAAGGTATGCCTGACATATTTGTCGATTTTTACAGATGCGAGGAGTGATTAGATTTGGGGGTCAGTTACGATAAGGTCATCCAGAGACCACACATTTTAATTTCAAATTCAGGATGACAAACCTGATAAGCAAAACTTTATAAAATAAAAGGATATGAAATCAACTTACATGACTAGTTGGTATGGGGAGAACTTTTGTATTAGGTCCTGTCATCTAAAGGGGACCTGGTGTTACAAGAGAGAATTCTCCTGACAAATAACCTTGATGTACTAAGGCACAGACAATACACTGGTGTGAAGGACTTCTGTCCATGGTGGCCTGGATTCTCTGTGCGGAGAAAAATGCGTTGAGGTGTTTATAGGTAAAGAATATATTCACAGGGCTGGAGAGGTGGCTCAATGAGTAAAGATCTTGTCACCCAAATGTGAGGACCCTAATTTTGAATCTACAGAACCCATGAAAAGCCAGGCATATTAGTGAGCATCTATAATTGCAGCACTCCTACNATGAGATCGGAGGCAGAGACATGAGAACCCTCAGAAGCTCGGGGCCAGCTCGCCAGGTNTGCACAGCAACAAACAACAGCTTAAGGTGGGTGGAAGGTGAAGCCTGACACCCAAGGTTGTCCTGTGGGCTCTACGCGCACCCAGGCACCTGCAAATGCCCCCACCATGAGCAAAACCACCTCCCTTCTCTCTCTCCTTCTCTCCCTCCCCCCAGAGGTTTCTCAGTAGTCTAGACATATCCTGGCCATTAAAGGGTGAGATGGCATGGCAAGCAGGCAGGCAGTGAAAACTCCAAAGGGTTAAACTGTAAAAACAATGAGATGGCCTAGAAGTGCTTAAAACTCAATTAAAATAAAACCAGTCCCTGTTAGTTCTCCCCGTCCAGATTTAAGGCTCCTTCTGTATTATCTATTCGTATGAAAGTGGGTGCAGCAATTGAATATTGAATTATGCTAACCCACTTTCTCAGCTATAGAAGATGCTGGCTTCCAGCCCAATGAATACAATAACCACATGCTTGAGACCTTTAATTATCTAATTAATGTAGTGTCATTTTTGCAATTAATTCAAATGGCTATATATAACTTTTTTCTTTTTAAAATTGGAGTTGTAAATATTTTTAAAATGCTTGTTATATGTTGCATAAGAAACAAAAAATGACCAATAAAGCTTTTAATTAAGAAATGGTTTTTAAAACCATCAATCCCATTCTAACATGGTCAAAGGCTGTTTCTCATGACCCGTTCATACATACCCTTTAGAAACTTATTAAATTGAACTTAAGAAAACGAATTACCATCTGCATGGGCAGGTACCAGAGAAAGGAATTACAAGGAGTGTTTGAAGGAGGAGGGGCATGGAGATGTAGTAACACACATTAAGAATCCATTCGAATGAGGGCTATCATTAACGGCAATACAAAGTGCATAATAATTGTAAAACTTCTCACAGAAGACTAGTCATTTTCTTCCCCTCCCCCCACCACTTACTCTTCATGCAGCTGGATTTGAACTTGAAATCCTTCTTTCTCGCTGCCTCTCTCTGCAAAGCAGAGTGTTACCAGCACCCGAGCATTCAGCTGAAAAAGCTAATGTGGTAGAAAGCGTGCTTAGGCTAAAGAAATCAGTTCTGGGCCATTTGCTCAGCGATTCCAGGTGGTAATCTGTCCACAATGGGTGTGTGT
>LZPO01017358.1:75035-88405 GCA_001675575.1 Neotoma lepida | reverse complement strand
GGGGGGAAGTGGGACAGAAACAATGTCTTGCTACATATGTAGCCCAACAGACCCTGAACTTTTAATTCTCCTGAGTGCGGGAATTACAGGTGTGCCACCAACACCTCAGAGCACCTTTTAAGCTTCTGCCTGCATCATGCTTGTGCTCGGTCGGCCAGGGCCAGTGTTATGAGGGCTGAAGGCTCAAGCGCTATTTAGGGAAAGATATTAACTCCACAGTGCGAGGGTATTCCTGGGAGGGAGAGAGGTGAGAATTGGGGGCCATTTTTAGGTGGCCTCTAGTGTTAACTGTGGGTGCTCATNTACCTAATATTTGGGAGCCAGGANGAAACTGAGCTAGTTCTTAATACCAAGAGACACTAACANATTTGATCATCAACCAATTCTCTCAGATAACATAGTATGGTTTACTCATTCTAAAGGCATGTGGGCAGATGAGAGCCTCTTGGTTTTAGAGTCTACCTTGATGTTCTCTTTCAATAGGAAGATGTGTGTATATACATCCTGAATACAGAGCATCCTTACACTCTCTCTTATGAATCCACATTGTTCACTTTAGGTCTTTCAAGCTTGTCAGTTGTGTTCCCCAACAACCTCACGCCTTCCTGAAAAGGCAATCACTTCCATGGTATTCANAGCATTAAAAAGAAATAAATAAATAAGAAAAAAGGGGAGCTGCAGAAGGGCAGCATTTATCCCACACAGAGAAGTAGACCAAGAGGGAGGCATTGTCAAAGTGGTTTTTGCAAATGACATTTTCAGCAATATAAATTATGATTTATTTTCCCATGTAATCATCTTGATTGCAGACATCCTTTTGGAGAAATCGTACCGCTCTTGGCTAGCTTTTTAAAGCCCCAGAAGACAACTTTCAAACCTGATCAGTATGTATGATGGGAAATCAGATACATTATATTTAGCTTGAAGTGTGGAGTGCAGAGGGTGCAAAGAAAGATAGAGGGAGGCATGGGGGGGAGTGGAGAACATCTGTAATCTTTCTCTGAGGGATTTGGCAGCACGTGGTGGGGTGAGAAGCAAGAGGAGTTACTGAGTGTGTGTGGTTGCCTTCCTGTAATTAACCAATTGTGACTCCTTGTCCTGGGACTCTCATGTTGTGAGGTTTTAAGTGGGGTGACTTTGAACCTAGGATAGGCTCCTGATCTTGTGTTAGGATGCTGAAAAGTCAGCTTCCATCTACATGATCTTCCCTGAGCCAATGGTCATGACTCGAAGCTCATGCCTCTCATCCACTTAAAGGTGAGCTGGCAGAGGATCTGTGGACTTAGATGACCTAAAAGGAATGCAGGGATTCACCAGATCTAGGCATCTGTTAAAAANCTACGCATGGTGCCCGATCTCTATGATGGGAATGCATGATACATCTCTCATGGGCCACCTGCCTGGGGTGGGGGGACAGACGGAATGCCTGGGCCGACCTTTTGACAGTGCAACAAGGCATTGTCATCTGTGAAGTTCACACTCCAGAATTGTGCCATCAGTTTGCAAGGCAAACTGCAAAAAAACCCTCACATGTTTTAAGTAAGTTTAGGGCTTTGGGTTGGGCTGCGTTCATTGCTCTCCTTGGTCATATGCAGCCCCGGGTCCCATGGGCTGGACACACCTGGCTGGAGGAGTCTCCAAGCTCAGACTCTCAAGTACTTCCGATGCCTTGTGCACCCCTTCCAGGCCTGGTTGGCCCTGCATCAGAACACAACAAAGGGGAACCACCTCCATTCCCGGGTGTGAATGAACTAGTGTGTGATGAATGTGCCGGTTCTCTCACAGTAGTGTCATACCCTGTAGTGGGAGTTAAAGCATAATTGTGTGCATTTTTGAGATGAAGCCAGATCTCAGAGGAGTGTTGTGCCAGGTGTGGGNGGGTAGAGGTCATACTCCAAGCATCTCCAGCCTTCAGTCATTCTCCTGCCTCACACTGTNCCATGCCTAACCAGCACAGCAGAAAAGGAAGACGGGAGTGCATCCATGGAATGTCTAGCTAACTTTGCCACGACAGAGCTAACAGTGACACCCACTTACTTGATGGTTCTAACAACCCTCAGTATTATCATTCCAAATCGGGACACTGAGTTACAGAGAACACAGTATGTGGGATCCAGCCATAAAACAGACTAACCATTTTCATCTCAGCTGTGTCTCTAACTGAAGCTCATGGCCATATAACCACCTTTCTCCGTGCCCTTCTCCACCTTTTCAGGTAGGATCATATGTCTGGCTCACAACAGAAGGTCTGCCAACTATCAAGTCTCTGATTCCATTTGTGTGATCTGCCTAAGTGCCCTTGCAGGACATTGTCTTCAACTTTAAGAACCTCCTTCCTTTATACTAGACTTTCCACCTCTGAAAATACTAGGTTTTGTTTTGTTATTGAGAGTTAAGGCAGGTCTGAGGAGGTACGATAGTCGGTAAAGTGTCTGCTGGAAAGTGTGAGGGCCTGAGTTAGGTCCCCAGAACTCACGTATAAAAGCCAGGCCTGGTGGTACCCATTTGCAGTTCCAGCACTGAGACGGTGGAGACAAGAGCATCCCTGGGGATGGCTGGAAGCCAGACTAGCTGAATCAGTAAGCTCTAGGTACCAGNAAGAGATCTTGCTTCAAAATTCAAGGCAGCTGGCTGCTGAAGAAGGACACCAAAAGCTGTCCCCTGGCCTTCACAGACATATGCACACATATGCCCCTGCATACCTGCACACACATATGCACACACAGATACAGACACACATGTAGCTTTTGCAGGTGAAACTCTATGGTCCCAGGACACCCAGCCCATGGTGTACACATGGCTTCTCCCAAGCATTTACTTGTCAGTGTGTTGTTCTATATGGATTTTGCAGATGATAACAAAAGCTCCAAGTCCACTGTCCAAATCATGTAAGACCTTATATCTTTGTTCAGACAGCAGAGTTGAGAAAAGTCCGGGAGATTCAAGCCACAAGACAGAATCAGACATTAAAGGGACTTCATCTACGGGTTCCAGTAGCTGTCCTTGGAATGTCAAGGGACATGGGTGGGTGGCCTCCACTCNCAGAGGGCAGCCACTTTCTGATGATGGAAGGGGAACCTCAAGCCTCAGTCTTGCAACGTTAAGGAACTAAGTTTTGTCAACACCTTGAATGAANTTGGCTGTGGATTCCCCTCCAGTGTCTGCAGGAAGCAATGCAGCTCCAGCTGACACCCTATGGTCCTTATGAGGCTCAGAGAAGGTGACACAGTGGGTGCCCACTTCCGACCTACAGAACTGTAGCCAATAAGCGAATATGGATGAGAGGTGCCAAGTTTGTGGTGATTTGTGAAATGGTGACGGCACACAAATACAGCAGCAAGCAAAACNCCAGCTTCAAGGAAAACCGCTCTTCTTTTTTTCCTTTTATTTGTATTAGCTTTCACAATCACTGTATCTTCAGAGCATAAAATTCTTGACCCAAGAACTCAATTGCCACAGCTCCACTCTTTTTAATTAGAAAAGGTTGGTTCCAAAACAATCCTTATCACTGTTATTATTTATGATGGCAGTATTCTAGCCAACAAATTCAGGCCAGTAGCTAGTGAAATCCCTATCCTATGCCAAGTGTTACATAAAATCAAAANCCAAGTGGGGACATCTTCCTATCCCAACAGCATTGAGGATTTAGGTGACAAATGGAATCTGCGTTACAAGAAAAGGTTTATTCTTTGGNACTACGTACAGAAAAGCTCCTCTCCCCTCATACAATCTGCCAAACTACAGGGAGGAGGGAAAAAAAGAATGGTTGTGTAGATTTCCTCCTATAACCAAAATTATACCAAGAAAAAAGAAAGACGACAGCTTTCCAATGTCACTCATTTCTCTGAAGCAATGTAACATCAAACTCCTAAGACCTGAGTTATTTCAGACCAGACAGAAAAACGCAAACTCAGGAGGAAGCTGGGGAACTGGCCTTTTTGTATCAGACTGTAAGCCAGGTCAAACACTGAGGGAAGAGATCAGAAGCAGGTGAGACTTGTAGATTTGTGTCTGTTCACTTGTCTCATCACTATGAGATGGACGGGCTGAGGATCTTCCTGTCCATTTCTGCTCCACAGTCACATGATTAAAGTTATTAGAACGCTCTATAAAGATGCTTATGCCAGAAAGGGGTTTCCCTTAAGGAGAGGGATTCAAGAAAGAAAAAGAAATCTATGTGGAATACACAAAATATATGCATATGAAAAGCTCATGCCAGTATATGTTTGCCGACCATGTTGATCTCAGAGCTCTTGCTTCGTGATATGTGTGACAAGACAAGTGTTTCTGGGTTCAAAGTGATGCAGGGATCCTTTGGAGTAAAGGGAAGTGGATGAAGTCATTTCCACTCACCCACTGTCTGCACAATGTCTTACTTCCCCCTTCCACAGCTGAAGGCACTGCTCTTGCCCCTCCACCTTCTATTGAAGGTCATATGTCATCTACATGTGGCCTTGGCTCTGGTCTCAGTTCTCATTCACTCTCATTGTGCTCCATAGCTTACCTGGTACCATCCTCCTTTGCTGAAGACAGAGGGAAGCTTTCAAAATGGTTCACTCATTACAAAATGTAATCCCTCATTACATCATTACATCAGATGTCACAATATTCCTAAATGTTCCTGGTGATGATCTTTCTAGGAAGGGAGGATCTGGGACAACTAGCACTTTGGAGGCAGCTGGAGACTTNTGATCTATCTATCTCTAGTCTCAGCACCACCACCACCNCCCTTTTCCCATGCTGGGCTCCTGCCAGACTCGACTGTATATCCTGTCACACAGGATGCCCAGGATATGACCATGAACAGAATGGCCTTGTAGCTGGAGGTAGCAGTGTGTGATGGCCAGCAGCCTAGTTAACAGACATAATACTCCTAGCCTTGCAGAGGATGCCAGCCTTCTTGACTCAGTCTTGAGGAGGTGGAGAGAAGCAGTTCGGGTCTAGTAAGTCTTTGGATGAACTTCAGCTAGCTAGCTGGGGATAGAACATTCCAGAATATTCCAGGATGCAAGGAACCACATAAAGTCCTAGCCACTCAAAGTACACTCAGGTTGAGCCCGGAGAAAGGTGATAGAGGCAGAGGTCTGCTCAGTGAATTGGAGGCTGGCATGGAGGGACACCAGAAGAGGTAATTACAGCTTAGCATGAGTACGACTATCCATGGATTACTATAGATTCCACTGCCAAGAGGCCACATAGACTGTTATCAAGAAGGAAGTAGGCCTGACATGGTAGGAAACCAGAAGACACNTCTGGTTAAACAGGGNCAGCTGCTGCTGGAGCCCAACCAACTAGTACCAAACTGAAACGTCAGCCACATCCTATCAAGTCTTTTCAAGAGAAGAATGGAATCCCAATTTTGATAGAAAGTCTACCAATTTTTAAAATCCTAGCAATTCATTTACTTCACTTAAAAAAAAAATCTGGGCAGGCAAGATGGTTCAGCCATAAAGGACTTTGCCTGTAAGCTTGATGACCTGAGCTCTATCCCTGGAACCAACATGCAAAAATAAGAGAACGAGTTCCTTCAAGCTGTCCTCTGGCCTTGACACATTCATGGCAGTATGCACACCCTCACCCCATGACACACACTCACACCCCCCCCACACACACATGCACACACACGCACACACAATACATTTTAAAAGATTTTTCAGTAGGTCAAATAGAAGACCTCTGCAAGCCAGAAATCTTAACCATCTAGAANAGGAGTTGGAGGTGAAGGTGGAGAGCCCAAGGCATGGAACATCATTTTGTNCCTTATCCAGAAATCAGAAGGGAGGCTAGGCACAGCAGCCTAGGGCAAAGCTGCTTCAAGAGGAAGACATCTCTGGAGTCTGGGATGGTGGTCATACAGAATCACAGTCCATATTTACTCACTGAGTCAGCAAGCATTTATGGTGGGCCTACTATGTGCANAGCCTGTTCCAAATCACCATCCTAGAGAAATATATATGTATGTGTCTCTTTCTGGGGACAACGGGAAAAAAAAGGGGGGACAGTCTAGAAGTGTTTCAGACAAGAGTCCGCTTGACACCAGGTCATGCCCTTCAGTTTCAGTCTATTCCTTTCTTGGAGATTCATTTCTAATAAATGACTCCAAGTGTAACAGGCCCAGCCCCCAAAGGGCTCCCACATTCCAAAAATGTTGATCACTGAGTTTCGCATCTCTTATTTGGGGTTGGATCTCCATCATCTATAACAGTNTTGTATAGAGCAAGAGCTCAAACAGGTGGCAACTGGTTTTGAAGTTAGAGAAACAAGAAGAAACACTGATATCCTGGGGAGTGGGGGCATGAAGGTGGGGATCACTAAAGCTGCCATCAGCAGCTTATATGTAAGAGTATTTCTGTTTGGGTTCCAGATTCCATGTGAAGGAGCATTGAAAGAAGAGGATCTCGAGGTAAAAATGTGATGGTGCTGGTGGNGGTGACGATGATGATGATGTCAACGTCAACAGCTCCTTCACTCTGCTAACAAGACTGGAAGTTTTGGAATGGGCAGAGTCAAAGTCTAACCTACTTGGGAAAAGAGTAGACAGGGCACTGGCCTTGATGTTCTCTCTTCCATGATCTCCCTACCTTTCTGTCTGTAGTGGGGATGGAGCCCAGTATGTTACACATGCTACCCAAGTGCTCTACCCCCGAGATACAGCCCTATCCTGTCATCTATTCCTAACTAGGAACAATTTCTGTCTTTTATTTTATTGTAACCTGTGCTGCCAATCTCAGGGGAAACCATAAGAAAATAGTGCACAATAATAAATATATGCCATTGGCCAAATTCTTCCTAAACATGAATAGTAGCTATGGTGGGTACAGAGACTCACCCCTAGGTCAGGCTGGACTCTCTGGACTCAAATCACAATTGATTCAGGTACTATTTATACGATTTGTGTATACCTTCTAACTGTACTCTCATGCCTGCACAGTTAAGATGGCACCTGAGATAAATGAACCACCTCTAATAAGAGATCAGAGCATTCCATCATGGAAAGTCCCTGACCATTCATTCCTGGGGCTCTGACCCCACAAGAACTTTGTTCCTCACAAGCCTGGGTTGGTCATAAAATCCCTTTGGCTTCCCTAGCACATGGCCTCACTGCCTGTGAGGCATGTGTAACTGGTCATCGCCCTGCTCCATTTCTCCTGGTTGGATTCTTCTTTCTCTCCAAGGGAGGAGGGAAAGTACCCTGTTTATTTCCAAGCTCCCTGCATCTGATGCGCAATAGGCTGGCATTTGCTGGTAAAGCAGAAAATTATAAGGAGGGCCTAATTGACCCTCCTGTGTCTTTGAAAAAGCCTGTCTGTGGTCTCTAATTGACCCTCTAGGTACCTATGGAACAATGAATGAATCTTCGAGAAATAATGGAGGGCGATGATTAATAGCCCGGGCCTGGCTGGACCTCTGACTCTCACAGCTCTCCCCTTCCTCCCCTCCGCGACACTCGATTCCCTGGATTTTATAAGCAGCCATTTATTATTATCGCTGAATAATAAATATCCTGCAGTCAACACTGGAGAAATCAGAGACGTCATGATTCTGCAGGGACAGGGATAACGTTTGTAGAAGCTGGCATCTCCATTTTTCTCCTTGGCATCTCTCAGAAGAGGTCTCCTGTGGCCTCCACAGTTGAACTCAAAAAACAGAGGCAACTCTTGAGTTTCTTCTACAATTGCCCCAGATGTAAGCACTCTAGAATTATAGGGGGGTTCACTCTTAGTCCAAAGAGTGAAATTTGCCCCTTTTGGGGCAACAGCAATGATAATAATACTGATAATAAAAGTAAATGGCATTAACGTGGTGGAAAATGTGTAAAGGCCTACTTCCACATTCTCTTCATGAATACACAAGGAACCCCAGAAGTGNAGGCAGTGCTTCTGGCCCCATTATTCAGGTGAATAAAGTGAGGTGCAAGGAAAGGAGGTCACTGTCCTGAAGTCANAGGTCCAGACATCTGCTTTCACATGTTCCCACCACTATCTTTTTACTACTCAACAATAACTGTGCCAGTGTGTAATTCTAAAGAGAAATGTGTTGAGACATGGGGCAAGCAAATGCTCGAGATTACCTTTCCATTTTTACAGTTTGGCTGAAAAATGCCTCTCTCCCCAGACAGTGTAGAAGAGCACATTTAATTTTAGAACTATCCATGTCTCCACGGAGAGTCAACAAAACCACGGGACTTTTTCAATTCATAGCATTAAGTATGCTTNTAATTAAAAATTATTTAATAAGGGAAAGGAGGGGCCAGGCAGAGCAGTACATGCCTGTAATCCAGCATGGGGAGGGCGAGGCAGGAGGATGGAGGACAGTTTGAAGCTGGCCAAGGCTACCTAGCAGGACCTGGTNCCAACCCAACTTAAAACAAAACATTTAAACAGAAAAGGGGAGGGAAAAGAAAGCAAACCTAAGGGCCAGACGAGACCCTCTTCTTTTAAATCTCCCTCATCCCTGCTGACGTCTCTACTTTCCCAGGGACTGAAATGGCAAGAGAGCCACAGGCCATCTTCAGGCCACACCACTTTGTGGGGTCAGTGTTCTGTGGGGGNACAGACGCCTACTCAGCAAAAATTAGTGCTTCACTAAGAAGTGCAGTTTCTATGAGAGGAATGGGTGTCTCCGGGGCCACGTGGCTCCCCTGTTTATCATATTGTGTCCCCACTCTCCCCACCCCATCATCAGAAATCACTGGGTCACAGTACAGAATCGGGGGCTGCAGGTGAGCACAAGGGCTTCTGGGAGCCAAGTGCACCAGTGTGACTAACAAGCACAGAAGGTTTAGAAATCCGATCCCTGGGCACCATGTGCAGATTGCCTTCAGTCACCTCAGTGGTCTCTTTCGACATTATGATTTTAAAAGCCAAACAAGATTGTCTTGGGGGTGTTTTGTTCAAAGACAGGTGTGCATGTGTGTCTCCCTTCCTGGACCCCAGATAAAACCTGCATGGAAACAGATGGCTTTGCATAAATCAGACAGCAGTGTGCAGGATGAAATGACTTCATCAGAGGGGCACACAAGTATATTCTGGGTAGGAATGAGCACATATGAGGCACACAGGTGCACATATATTCCCCCTTGACTTATATCCAGCCCTACCTATGTATGCATTATGGCTGTGAATCCATCAATCAAAGCTATTTCAACTTTCTAGGTTTATAGAATCAGGAATGAGAACCCCAAGTATCCTTCCTTACCTTCTTTTCCCATCAGGCCACCATGTCCTCCCACCCCTACTGCTGCTATTGCCTGGGTGACACACTTCCATTGCCTTTGTGCAGTGTAGCAAGAAGATGCTAATGGGGCAGGCAAGGCTAGGCTTGCTACCCCCTGCTGACTCATATCTGACTCCCAGTATTTGTTTCAAACTGAGATTCATTGTCTTCNTAACAANGCCTCTCAGATATCCCCAGGAGAAAGGTCCCTGCTCCTCAAAGCCCTCCAGTAGGTTACTAGACTCTACCTCTCTGGATGTTTCTCTGTAAACCAAACTAAGTTCAGCTAAGCTAAGGGGAAACTGAAGCTGCCGAACTCCTGTGTTCCATTTTCAGTCAGGCAGANGTTCTCCACGCACAGACTGTGGTGGTTAGCGATGTTAACTTGACAGAATCTAAAATCACCCCAGAGATGGGAGTCTGGGAATATCTGTGGGGTATGATCTTCATTGTGTTAACTGAGTCAGAAGGCCTGCCCACTATGGATGGATGCCATTCCCTAGCTGGGATCTTGAAGTGTGCAAATGGAGGAAGGGCCCTGAGCAGCAAAGCATGCTTCCTAACTATGGATGCCCCATGACCAGCCACTTAAAGCTGCCACCTTCACTTCGTTTTCATAACGGACTCTACCCTTGAACTGTGAGCCAGTATGNACCCATTCCACCTAAGTTACTTTCCTCAGTATTTTATCACAGCAGTAGGAAACAAAACAAAGCAACAAAAGCCGCTAAGATACAGCCACACCCAACAGCATTAGCNAGCACCACAAAGCGAGTCTGCTGGACTTCAAGGCCTTTGCTGTTTCTGCCCACCCATCTGTTCCTCCCATGCTCTCTGTTCCTACATTTACCTTAATGAGAGGAAAGCACTTTCTGCCACAGGACAGGTTGGAGCTTGTTTTGTGGGTCACATGCTTCTCCTCTCTGTATTGGGGGAAGCCCATCTCTCCTAAATCACCGCTTAAGCTCATGGCCAAGTCTACCTTCCTTACTGGACCTCAGCCAGTTTCTAGACATGGCAAATAAATCACTCATGAGTGCACCTTCCAGATGCAAGCCAATTCCCATTCAGGTTTTTAACAAGGGAACCATCCAGCTCTCAGACTGGACTCTCATATTCAGCCCCCTGTCCATCTACCCTGTTCAGCCCATGGCCAGGTACTAGGCAACTGGACCCAACCGTACACAGTATCCCAGAGACCAATAACATGACCCAAACTAACCAATCCTAAGCCTGCCTGCTCTGTCTTGTCCCTCTTTCTTGTGGAAACCACAGTGTCAGCCCTTTCTCACAGCTTCCTTCTGCATTTCCCTGCTTGGCTCTTGTGTCCTGAAGATTCCCTTGGNCTGTGTGTGGACCTGAGTATGAAACAAACCATCTTTTAGCATTAGTCATCTCTGACCTATTGGCTTCACCACACCAAAAAAATAAGGCCTATTAAAATAGGAAGAAGGGAAAGAGGAAAAAAGAAGAAGAAATAAGGAATGCACGAGTGAACGGAGAAATGGATGAAGGACTCACTTAAAACCTACTTTCTTACTGGGAGACAAAGTAATGGCACCAAGGGAAAAATCCTCTTCCACTTGTACCTGGAAGATGGTTTTGTCAGTGAAGTGCTTGCTACACATGTGTGGAGACCTAAGGTATCCACTAAAAAGGATAGATGTGATAGCTCAGGCTTATAATTCCACTGCTGGGGAGGAAGAGGCAAATTTCCCTGGTTCACTGGCCAGCCATCCTCATTACACCAGCAATTCCTATGTCCTAGTGAGAGACTCTGCCTCAAAAACACAAGGTAAATCTATGGAAGAAAAACCAAGGTGGTCCTTCGACCTCCACTTGTATACCCATGNACAGGCACACACAAGCACATTAGCATAAAAACCAAAGACATGCATGGGCCCATTTTGAGCAGCCATTTCTAACCAGGAAGCAGGACCTTCCACCCAGTAGTCCAAGATTAGTAGACTTCCAGGCCCTCGCTGCTGCCTCTTTGTTCACACTCTGTTACTCAGGATTGTCAGCACAGGGGAGNTTCTTTCACATAACTGACAGTAACCATCCAACATGGAGTGAGATTATAAAATTGTATCAGGCTATAAATAGAACTTCACTGTTCCCTTTTAATATCACTGTGGGTGCTTCACCGCATTAAGATTCAGACTCTGTGGAAGGTGCAGATGTGTATTCTCTTTTCCTGGATCCCAAACAAACTCTCGTGCTAACAGATGGCTTTGTGTAAGTCAGATGACAGTGTACAGGGCAAGACGGCTTCATTAGAAGGATGTTACAAGTATAATCTTTTGGGGAGGGGGTTTAGAGGTGAAACAAGTTCATCTTTAACAGCAGGTCACATTTACATATGAATTTTGGAGTCCACACGAGGAGTGACTGTATCTTTNGATGACACCACTGGTGACCCTTCTACCATTGTTATTTTTTAATTGCACTAAACTGGGTTACATAAGGCCATTTTTGTGCATGCATTAATATATAATATACCCAGAGCATAACTCTCTGCACGTGGTTTACACACCCTTCATCCTCTTTTTAGTGCCCTTCATCTCCTTAGACAGCTTCACTTCTTGCCATCTGTAAATAGAGAATTTTATGGATCTCTAAGTGAGAAGCACATGCCACATTTGTCTTCCTTAAATTGACAATTAATTTAATATGATCATCTCCAGCTACATTCATTTTCTTCCAAATGACAATCTTCATGGCCAGAAAAAAATCCCAACATGCATATGAACCACCTCTTCCTCTGTTGATGGACACATGTTATTTCTATAACTTAGCCACTGTGGATAGTGCTGCAATAAACAATGATATGTAAATACCTCTGTGATAATGTTCACTCCCTTTCCTTCTGTAGGGATGCATGGGGTGATGCATGAGAAAGGAAGTGTGACAGGATGAAGGCAAGGATGGTTAGACCCCTCCATGAACAGTGGTTCTGTGAGGACACACAGGGCCCTTTCCAACCAAGTTTTCAGCATCTCCCTGCCATTGCTGCCTCGAGGAAAGCGGGCTGGTCTTTCCAAATGGAGAGCACATCCTACTGGCCAATCCATCTCACTGCCTTTTTTATCAAGAAAGTTTGACTGTCACACACTCATGCCAATTAGCTTATATTATTATCCATGGTTGCATTCACTGTGTACTGTGATATCCTAGCAGTGACAGACACCTTAGGGGACCCAAAGCCCAAAGTTNACCATCCAGCTCTGAGAACATTTATGGATCCTGTTCTAGCCCCAAGCTTGNTTTCTGAGCTTCCCAAAGGCTTTATGTGCTTTGCTATGCCTCAATTATAGTGGAATGTCCAAAAAGAGAGTTTTGGTAAATTAGGCATTACTAATTTGGGCTTAGAGTAGAAAAAAAGTAAAGTCAAAGAACATTNAGAAGACTTNAAACTTTCATTTGAAATCCAGATTAAACCTATACTAGCCAGTTTCCTTCAACCTCAAGTATTTATGGGTGATGTGTCTTGAAGATAAGAATTCCCCATTATTGTAGAATAAATAATGCAGACCGCTCTTCCTTTTTTCTTCCTTCCCTTCCTCCTCCCTCTTTCCTTGCCTCTTTTTTCCCTCTCCCTCCTCCTTTTATCTCCTTTCTGTCTTTTTTTTCCTGATCCACTATGCCTTTCATTACACTGCCTAGTCAAATAGAAATCCATTCAAGATCATCTATCTCATACATGTTCTCTCTGACGTGTACTCCACAGTGTATGTCACAGGTGTTTGCATGATGTGGATCACCTAAGATGCTCCTTTTGCTCCTAGGCNTGATGTCCACATCAGGTCTAAGCCATTGAGAATGTACATGTAGTGATTCTAAGAACATAGTCTTCTTTGTCACAAATGATTCCCATTAGCTGNCTTGCAGATTAGTGGCTTCATCTCCTAACAAAGGCTCTTTGATCAAATGGTCAGGAGTGCCCAAGTGTCNTGCTACTTGCCAAGTTAGTGATTTAAGAGATGGGCAAAAAGTAGACACACTATTCTAGATAGCATGAGTANCAGTCCATCTGTTAATCTGAAACTGATTCAGTTTCTCTGAAGCGAGCATCATGACTTAATGGGAAACCATGAGGAGATTAAAGGGGGGGATTACATTACCATGAATAATACAGAAAAGTGATATTCTGT
>LZPO01017358.1:16810-27221 GCA_001675575.1 Neotoma lepida | reverse complement strand
GAGGGAGATTAATGACTCCTATAGAAAACCTAACAGAATCAGCTTTCACTATTGATCTCCTGGTAACAAGCATAAAATCTCATCTCAGCCAGAGAGGGAAGCAGGTAACCACAGATCCTGATTGTTCCTGAAAGGGCCTGTTTGCCCTAGGACTCCAGACATTCTGGGGAGACCAGGCCGTTCAATGTCCCCAAAGGCAGGGAGGCACAAGGCAGCCCAGTGCCCTTGTCTGATGGAATGTTTTAACTGGCAATGGAACCCAAAGTGAAGTAACAGACCCGGCAACTGGAGAGCAGCCGTGCAGCAATGGTGTTCCAATGGCTTATTCTATATTTGATCTTTCACATCGTCATATGTGTATGCATGTGCATGCATATGTATGTATGCTTGTGGAGGTCAGAAGACAACCCCAGGTGTCATTCCTTGGGTACTTTCCATTTGTTTATTTGTTTGTTACAGATAGGTTCTCTCAATGTCCTGAAACTTCAGCAAGTTACAGGGACCCATCTGTCTCACCGTCACTGAGACTGCAAGCATGGGCCACTGTATCTGGCTTTTTAAGTGGGTTCTGAGGATAGAATTAGGTCCTCACCAGCTGAGCCTCTCTCTAGTTATTATTTATATATTATATTATTTATTATATATATTGTATTTCCCCCCCACTATTTCTCTATGGATCCACCAGGAGGCTCATTTGACAGGAATGGGAACTAAGACTCTTAGAGCCCAAGTCATATGCCTGACTTGTNTAGCCTACAGAACTATCCCAGGACTGGTGACAGAGCTGGCCTACTGCATCACATCCAGTATTTCCAGTGATGTCTGATGGGCACAGAGTCCCAACACTGCCCTCCATAGCAGCTCCAAAGGCCCGGGGATCAACTACCTCAGAACCAAAGTGCCAGCTGAAGCCAGCAGAGGATCTTTGCAATCATCTGAGGTCTCCAGGGGCACACTCAAGCTGTGAAGTGAGCAAGAAGAGAACACAGAAAAAAGGTAAAGTTGGCCTTCCAGAGCTTAAAAAGTGGGCTTGAGGGTGGTGTATGGGTGAGATGTGACACCACTCTAAGAAGAACAGAATGTGATCGCACCACCTAAAACTGAGCTGTGCAAAATCAGTATCGAGGCTCAGTAAGAACTTGAACATTCACAGAGCAATGCGGCATCTCACNTCTGGGTTCACTGTTGCGGTTATGCCAACTTCAAAGGCATAGGATAAGGAGATTCCTTCCAGCAAAGGCCTGTTTCCCATGGTCCCTCCATGTTGCAGGAATACTCACACCCTTCCATGTTTACACTGCCTGGTTCCCAGAGAGACACACCCCCTTACTACTTATTTTAGAAACAGGCATGCGGCCACAGCAATCACTAGCTAGAGAATNAAAGTCTCAGCTCCACCCACTCTGGAGACTGACTCAGATGACTCTGGAGGCACATGGAACAGTGACTTTGGGTAGAAACATGTCCTTCTCTCTCTGGTCCAGGCCCAGAGTAAGAAATGGATATAGTGGCATAAGTTTGTCACAGTGCCGGTTCCAGTGTTTTGGAGTTTGGGAATCCTGTAAGCTAGCTGCAGGGAAGGCTAACTCCAACTAGAGAAGCAATCCCATAGCTCCTTTCCCACAAGCTTGAAGCACTAAGTCCCAACCTTCCAGAACCGCTTCACAGGCAAGACAATGTTGAATCTGTCCACTCCCGAGAAGGCATTTATCACGCTCTAGAGCAGCAGTTCTCAACCTGTGGGTCATGACCCCTCTGGGGGGGGTCACATATCAGTTAGCTTACATATCAGATATGTACATTGTGATTAATAACTGTGGCAAAATTACAATTATGAAGTAGCAATGAAATAATTTTATGGTTGAAGGTCAGCATAGCATGAGGAACTGTATTAAAAGGTCACACCATCAGGAAGGTTGAGAACCTGCTCTAGANACCCATTTAATTATTGCCATTGCAGGAGGAGAGTTGCTAGTGACAGCTAAGTGGTACAGATTAGGGGTTCCAATATGCAGGTCAGATAGCCATCCCCCAAAATGATACAGTTTCCACTGTCAGAAGGCCAAGGCTGAGCATGCTCAGTCAGTCCCGAATGGGTAACAGGTGAGGTATATCTTTGCACTTTCCAGCTGATGGTTTTGATGTCCAAATGCCATGCAAAGACCAAGCTTTAATGAGTGGATTCCTTCACATATGTGGGCTGGACCTTAATGGATCCCATTAGTTCATGCTAGTAGAAGAGATGCAGCATGGGGCAGACAATTCCCAGCAGCTCAACTCTGCTGATGCACCTGCTTTGTCGGGAAGGTAAACCAACAGACCCTTGCATTAGTCATTCAGGAAAACCTAGCACCTGTCTATATCAACATGTTCACAATGAAAAAAGAAAAGGAAAAAAACCAAAAAGAGATAAATTATTTATCAGCATAAATATTAAAGAAAATTGCAAAACACTGTCTGGTGTCACCCAGCTGTTGTTACGGAATCATCTTGTTATAGCTTCTGGCAAAATACTGTTGTTCTTAATATCAGTGCAATGGAATTGTCGGGGATGAACGGCACAGGGCACATGTGTCTGCTTGCCATTGAGGGCACTCAGCAGCTTGCCAACTGGCTCATCATACGCACGTGGAAAACTGTGCAAAGATACCCCATTAGGAAATAGGAAGAGATCATGAACTTCACTGGAGCTCAAGATGCAATTTAAACACACCCGTGTGTGCTGCAACTAGATTCAAATATCTCAGGAGAGTCCATTGCTGCATTTTCAAAACTTTTATGAACTAGTCAGTGGATATATANGCTATTAAATATTAAGTTGTGTGGGTCAGTGAGATGGTTTGGTGGGTAAAGGTGCTTGCTACTAAACTGGGCCATGTTGAATGTGACCCCTGGATCCAGATGATAGAAGGAGTGAACTGACTCCTGCAAGATTTTCTCTGACCTCCACCTGTACACTGAAGCACAGGTGTGCATGCACATGTGCGTGCGCCCCCCCCACACACATAAGAAAACGTAAAAAAAAATTATTAAGTTTTGCAGAGGTATGATTAAGTAAGCAACAGAAAATACAAGGATGAGGGGGGCGGGAGGAGGGAGGGGGAGCAGGGAGGAGAGGGGGTTCTGTGGTTGGTATGTAAAATAAGAAAATCTTTTAATTAAAAAAATAAAATAAGAAAAAAAGAATATTTCATAAAACACACACACACACACACACACACACACACACAAATACAAGGATGAGAAGTTGTCAAAACGTAACACCTGTGGGTAATTCTAGCATGTTTGATGGCTCTTGGTGTTACTGACATCCATTGCATATGTATAGTGGAATTACTATTGTACACATACGGGTGTGGGACTGCACGCTTTTTCCAACTGTTTCAATGACCTCATGTTGGCAGCCTGAAATCGGCCAGGGCATGGGTATTTACACCACAGTAATAAGCATACACCCTATGCCTGTGCTGGCACACCACCATCACTACCAACACCCACAGAGAAATCAGGTGCATGGTAACAGCATTCACCAAGGGATTTTGTTTCCCAACAAAATGCCCATTATTCCAAGTTTAGCAAACTCTTGTCAGCAGCTCCATAGGCTCCTAGGGAACCAAGAAGTTTAATAAATCTGTGCGATAATAATTAAACACTGTAAATAATTTATCTGCAAAGCTCCCTGACTGGTCCTTTATGCCTTTGTAGAAAAGTGATCCATGCTGACATTCTGAATAAGGCTGGCAAAAGAAGTGCGTGGAGGAGTGGTGGTGGGGGGAGCAGGTTTGCTCCATAACGTGTGAAGCCCCATGCTGGAAGAGGGACCCACAGAAAAGAGACTCTGTGGCAATGTGTCTTTCATCTGGAGCTGCCTCAGGGCGGAGGTGCCGCCCTGAGTCCATGGCACAATGGATGGCTTGTGGGCAGAGGTCCTTCGTGCCCAGAGCACCACTCTTGAGACACAGAGCTAAACAGACCCATGCTGTGAGACAGGATCCCCTCGCTGCTACTGAAAGATCACAGGATACAGTACTCTAGCAAAACAGACCCATGCTGTGAGACAGGATCCCCTCGCTGCTACTGAAAGATCACAGGATACAGTACTCTAGCAGGCCGCTGAATAACATTCTGGAGGAGGGATCTGAAGCTGAGAAACCCCATGGGGAGGCCAAATGACTTTTCCCACTGAAATGGGAGGGAGAAAGGGATCCAGTGGTTGGAATCTGCAGGTGGGTCTTAGGGTGCAGGGCTATCCAGCAGACTGTGTACCCAAGAACAAACCAGAAACACAGCTTATCAAGGAGTTGTGTGTTCCCCAGCTGAGTGAGCTAAAATTTCACACCCATTACCCAAATGTTTTCTTTTTAACTGACATGTAGTTGGATTAAAAGTGCATGTGGCTAGAAGAAGTCATGTTTGTGGGGCCCAGGGCCATAGACAAACTGTATTTTTGGCTTAATTTTGCAAAGAACTTAAAATTACTTTTAAAATAGTTTATAGAACAGTGTAAAGTACTTGTCACTCAGACTTGACGACCTGAGGTCAATTCCCATAACTCATGATGGAAGGAGAAAACAGACTTACGAAAGCTGTGCTCTGACTTCCACATGGCTGTCATGGTATGNGCATGAGTGCACTCACACATACATACACACTCACACACATGCAATAGTAAAATATTTTNAAATACTATAATAATTAAGAAAAAAACCACAATGCCTTCAATCCCTTGTACAGAGACAACTGGTCCCATGCTGTTAAGGAAACCATGTGGAAAGCCTGGACACTGGTCCAGGGTATTCAATGACATGCTTGGTGAGAGGCAAGCCTCCTGAACTGTTGTTCCTCCCAACTGATCTGTGTTTGTGGGCCTCACTGCAGAGCAGAGCAGAGCATGAGTGTCTTACTCTGTTCATAAGCCATGTGGCAGAAGGACACGACTGAAAGCCAGTGCCACCATGATGGAGTGGCTAGAGAATGGAACCAGTGGAAAGAGCCATGCACACAGTGCCACCACGATGAGATGCTAGAGAAATGGAGTGAAGGGCATTATTCCTTCACTTCTCTCCCTACACTTCTGATTTCAGAGTGGCGCATGCAAACACAATCACTTCCTCCTGAAGACAGATCTTGGTCCATTCCCTACAGTTCATTTGCAGCAGGAGACTGATACAAAGGTGGAAGCCTGCTTAAGAGCCCAGNCTGCATCCACCCACTGTCTCCATGCAAATACCATTGTTTCCTAGCCTGGTTATTATGAAATTGTAATGTAAACCCAGCTTCTGCTTAAGCACCCGTGATGATTAGACTACAAGTCAATTGTGGGTAACACGCAGATATAAATGCNGCTAATAAGTTTTACTGTAATGATTAATCAATTTATGAATACATTATTTAAGCTAATAGCTCAGGTAGGGTATCTTAAACAAGTTACAGAGAACATCGACCAATTCAAACTCTAGCGGCCAGATCAATAGCAAACTGTAAGTAAACTCTGGGGAATAAGCACACTTGCAAAAAAAAAAAATGCAAACAAAAGAGTTTTAGAGGAAGAAAACCTACAATAGTTTCAATTTGAAGACAAGTGTACAATACTTTAACATATACCAAAATTTAAAAGAAAAGGTCAAAAAATTATATCACTGCAAATTTGGTTGCTTTCCATCCTCTGCTGTGACAAATAAAAACAGTCATACCAGTGCATACACTTGTGCAGAGCAGTGCCCACACAGGCACCATGCCTTAAAGGTGACGCTGATTCCTTAAAGTAATGAAGCCTTGGGCTAATCTCATTGTCTGTTTATCTATAACTGTCCCTTTTAATAATAATAAAAAGGTATATTTAAAAAGTAAGACTATCAATTTTGCTGAATGGGGTCCATCTTCCAGCACACNCAGGGGACACCTGTTCTCTTACAGCCAGACATCTCCCCTGCTGCCAACCACAGGGGGGTTTTGTAAGCAAAGCAAACCCTTACATTGTAGCATTGTCCCATTTCTTTCTTTTTTTTTTAAATTACAGCTAATTAATGTGAGTTTAATAAATAAACCAAAAGGGCCTTTATTTCCAAAGGTGGGCTATTTTATCATAGCTCAAGCGATGGTGCATTTTAAAAAATTAATTAGTATCTTGTGAGATCGGCCACACGTTATTGAGTAAGTAACAGCGGCTAAGTGAAACAGATGAAATATTGGTAAGCGATGCAGCCACAGTATAAGTATGTGCAGAGGGTCAGAGGTTAATCCCTATTGATTTTCCAAGTCTGCGTACAGCACCGCTGGGAAAGGCCGGTTCAGTTGGCAATCAGCTAGCACAAATACATTATAAATCTTACTGTCCGCCTCCACTGATCAGTGTCACTTACTTCCTTTGCTGAAGACCATTTAAAAACTACCAAAAAGGGGGAAAATTCTACTCAGTTGAAACAGAAAGGAAAACCTTGAGGAAGTCTCTTATGTTGGACAAAACTTTTGGGGTGATCATTGCTGAACACAGAGGCCCATCTCCAGGAAGTTGGCTTCCCTCATGGAAGGCAGGAGCCATGTCATGTTCTTCAAGGTAAATCTATTTCAAAAGTCAACCCAGACTATTGTTCCCATGACCTTCAGTACCAAACTCAAAGGGATTCTAAAATGCCTTTCACATTGCAGGGTGTGCAAAGAAAGACAGGGAACTGAATCCTTTCACTGATTGTAAAGGTATACCCAAGTTGGTTTCATACAATGCAGCACAACCTCAAGCTACAGAACAGGGAGCTGAATGGAGCCCTTCCCATGCAGAGAGAGGCATTTCCAAGTGTATTTTATGAAGTGGCCCCCCAACATGCAGAAGTGCCACTCCCTGCAAACGTAGATTCCCCCACCTCAACCACTTCTGCAAATAACTNTGACCACACATCTGGTTTTCATGATTTTTCTTCTTTACAGAAACCGCACAATGGATCTTCTGTGTACCTGGCACTCTTGCTAGATACAGGAAACTGATGGGTCCTTCCCAAGAAAAAGGAGATCGACATCCTGCATTGTACTGTTGACTCATACAACACAGTCCTGGGAAGAATCTTGGTGCTGGCAAGCACTCTGCCATTTACCAACTGTGTGACATCCGGCTGATCATCCAACCTCTGAGCCTCACTTTCTTCACTATTATTAGCAACTTTAATACTATTATTAGCAACTTTAAAAGCACTTTGTGCAGGAATAAATATTCAATAAGTGTTGGTTAATGACAAGCTATTTGACATCAAGAAAGAACATGAGTGATCTTCTTCAATCTCTGCTTTGTAGGTGGAGTTACGACATTGCGGTGCACAAAGAGACAGAACNTCTGTTCTCCCATTCCACATGGGCTGATGTACCCTATCCACCAGCTCCATCTACCTCTGAGAAGCAGCATGCTGAAGGACGTGTTTCCAAATTACTCTGTAGAAACATTTTTTTTAAATGCCCTTGGAAAGTATAAGAAAACAAAACATATCAGAAATGCAGATGTTGGTTGGTTTGGCATGAACCAGGGACAAGAGAGATGGAGAGCTCTTTGGATGAGGTAGGAGTCCTTTTCTACAGGGGGATTGCAGGAGTTTACTTTAAGGCTCAAGCCCTAAAAAGATACACAGGAAAGGCTCACAGGTAGGTGTTATGTTTGCATACAAATGTGACTTCCTTAGCANCTCCATGGTGTACACATACACACACTTCCTCAGCTCTAAGCAGAAGACATGGCATTCTTGAGAAAGTTACAACAAACATGGCTAGATGTTGGGGAAACTCTTATCTTTATCCTTTTCAGAATTCCATCAACTAGTTTCAATGTACTCCTGNGTTAATATTGGAANGCATTTGCAAAAAAGAAANCTTTTAAGAGCTTTAAATTGAGAGGTGGAGACTGGGGACAACTGTCCTAAGTTAATGACAAACACACACCCAGCAAAGTCCCCTCAAAATCAATTCTCACTCTGGCCATGTTTTATGCCATGACACTTTGTTCCTTGCAGAAACTTGCCTTTGATGGTCTCCAGCTCTCCTGGAAGGAAGTGCTTCCAGTAGCTGAGAGTAGGAAGGGCGGATCACAAGCCCACCTACAAAGGTCACCTACAATCCTGGAGGCTCCAGGCTGACCTCAATTGCTTGCTTTCATCAGTTAGAAAAATCTTAAGGGCATATAGGGGTCCAGATACCTACTTATTTATTTACAAATTATGAATATAGATTATTCTATTGGCTTCTATCTCCAGGCATGGTCTAGAGTCACAGTGGTGCTCATCTTTAAAAGCAGGGCANACAATTTTTCATATTTCTTTGCTAGTTTAGATTTGGCAGCAGATAGGGGTGCATGTATGTGTGACTGACTCTAAGATCAAATCAAATTGCATTGTCTTTACTTTGTACCAACTGAGAGGCCCAAGTAAGGAGTAGCTAAACGGGCAATCATGCCCTTTTCTTACAGTTTGCTTGTGTACAAGACCTTGTGTACTGGTCTTTGTGCAGGAATCTTTTTAAGCTTCTCTTCAGTGTGTGAGGTTTTATTTGAAATCAGATCATCTAATATCTCAATCCTGTCTCTCTCTCCTTTCTCTCCTCTCTCTCTCTCTCTCAAAAAAAAACTCTAGTCCATGGAGAGTGGAGAGGAATGGAGGTTCTACCATGGACCCTTTGCCTGGGGCATATCCAAGCTGATTTTGGAGTACCTTACAATCCCACACAGCTCCTGACCATCAGAGGCCTCACATGTCANCATACTTGTGCTGTATTTATGAAGAATACAATTTCTTAATTGAGAGTCAACATGCAACCACCTGAGTTGGATTTCCAACTCTGCTACCTCCTCGTTGGGTATATCTGCTTCTTTACTGGTAAAACATGTATCATAATAGTATATACAGCCTCAAAGGACAGTCAAAAAGAATGATGTGTGTAAACACAGACAAGGCACTTAACTGAGTATGTGACACACATTGAATGTGTTGATATGTGCAAAAATGAATGGAAGAGGTTGATGGATAAATGTGATGTATACTCCACAAGACATAGAGCTATGTTAGAAACGGTCTACAGAACCCAACACAGTATCTCCTAACCACATGGTTATGGAATATTTGACAAGTACCTAGTATGACTAAGCAACTGAATTTCTAATTTTAATTAATGTGCATTTAAATAGCCACATGTGACCATGACGACCATACTGGAAAACAAAACTTCAGAGGGTACACTGCTCTGATACTGGAGGACTGGGCAAATCTGTAATCTATCCATTGGCCTATCAGAGGTATACATGGCAGCTCAGATAAGGGTAGGCTCTGCCCTCAGCCTCCTGGTCCTCTTACCTCTTAGTAAAAAGACTCATTATCACTGGCACTGACTTCCCTGTGGCAGGAGACGGCAGGGAACAATATTGCACTAATGGGGCAGCATTACAGGAGGCCTCTAATTTATGGCAAGCTCTACTTGGCTCTCTTCCTTGATTTGGGTCTTGAATCCCAGACGGAGACCTTTGTGAAACCAGCCTCTAATCATTGTCTAGCCTCCCAGGACACAGACTGCCTTTGTATTTGGTGCCTGACCCCTCATCTCCAATACACATATGACTTCTCACATACACATATGACTGCTCACATTCTATAGATGGACATCCTGACTGCCCCAGCCTTCCCTGCGGCAATGACCACATGCTTCTCAGGAGGCAACAAAATCAAAGGTTGTCTAGCAGGGAACTGATGTGTCTCATCTCAGCAGTGTTGTAAAGTAGGATCTGTCTTGACATTTTCACGGCACGAAGAGACATCACTCTAAAACCCTCATCTTCATAGCACTCANTATTATGATATTCACATGCAATATTAAGTTATAAAGTAGAAAGTCCAAAGAAACTATAGTTAGAGGTTAACAAATAGACTTCGAGATTAAAATGAAAGACTTCACTAAATCCAATCTTCTCTCAGGCTGGGATAGGTCTTTATTTCTTCTGTCTGTTAAAATTACCGACAAAAGACAGTCTTCTCCACACATAATGAGATCCCTGAAGGCACTGACTGACCCAAATTCATATATATAGATTTACTGACTGAAGTGGTACTTGATTCACAGTAGGTATTCAATGTATATTGAATGGATGGATGAATGAATGGAGCGGTCAGTGGGAGGGGAGAGAGATGGAAGGGTGTTAGAATCCTGGGCAGATGGAAGGATATGTGGCTGGAGAAAGTGGGATGGGTAAATGGTGACACTGGTACATAGAGGGCCTGCTGAATGGATAGATGGAAGGTGGATGGATGGATGGATGGATGGAAGGGAGAGAAAAGGAAGGGTATTGGAGTCATGGGTAGATGGAACGATAGGTGAACAGAGGTAGGGGAGAGAACATAATGGGCAGGTGGGTGGATGGATGGACCTGTGCAGTGCTGGAGCAATTGTC
>LZPO01017358.1:0-10083 GCA_001675575.1 Neotoma lepida | reverse complement strand
TTTTTGAAAAAAATTGAAGTATCTTTATAATATTTGATGTATATATATGTAGAGTCAAAAGCTGCTACAGATTATCCAAAATAGTTTTAATGAATGGAAAAGAATGATTACAAATTGATTCATTTAAAATGTTTAAAACTTTCTTTCCTGTATTCATACATCTGCACTTTGAAGATATTTACAGTATTCCTTCACATGGAAATAATTATTATGATCATCAGTGTCATTATAATGCTGCTCCTGAAGATGTGGATAAGGATTGAAAGTGATAGAATTTCTAGACTCGTTCAGACCAGGTGATGTTCAAGGACTATTTATTTTTTTATCATCTGACCAACGTGGCCCATATAAGATTCTTAAATATCACTAGGCAATTACTATAATATCAATGTGTCTTGGTACAAAGTCACAGAGGAAAACGGAGCAAAAGTAGCAGGAAAGGCAAGAACTTCACATAGCACTTCAGGTTTCATGCACGATCAACAATTCCAAGATCATCACAACCCAAATCCACCAGAGAGAAAATGTGTTGGAAAGCAGTACACAAATATGGATGAAGCACTTTGTAGGTTACAGCTGGTGATGTTGCAGAAACACTACATTGGCTCATTCTCTTGCTGAAGCAAAACTTCATTATTCTTTGCAAATGCTGAACTAGTAAAATGAGGTGAGGGATGACGGTCACATTCCCAAAGTGCCCTCAGCCTCAGGGTACCTATATTGCATGTGGCATTGATATGATTATTTGTGGTTCATGAATTGGCAGGAGGGAAAGAGCAGATCTTGGATAAAGAAACACAACTGACTGTGATGTGGATGCTGAGAATGGTCAGTAGCTCTACAACGTGAAGGCTGTTCTATTATTTGACTTCCGCCTCTTTTGNGCAGAGTCATGGAACCAAGAAAATGGTAGCAGCTGGAGACTGAATCTATATCCCGAATTGGAAGGAAGTGAGAGCAAAATCACCAGCCACATCTTTCCAGTCCTTCTGGGAAGAAAAAAAAAAGGTGACGGAGAGTTTCTTATAGATCCCAGCATGCTTGTGCTGACCAGATATTTCCACATGGCCATCATATTTTGCCAGGAGCTCTATGAAATATTGTATTTTCCAGACATGCCAGAAGAAACTAGGAAAGATCACTAAACACACTGGACAGTAAGAGCAGAGCTGACAAGGCTAAAGTCATGGAGGGCAGGGAAATTGGTATATTATCTATGGTTGTTTTAGAGTCAAATGTATGAATAATTTGAGTGAAAAAAAAAAAGGAAAATTGAGAATCCAGGTTGCAAACAAACAATAGCCCATCAGCCAGCACAAAGAGTTGCTGTGCCCATTTCTTCCTGGGCACATGGGTAAACCATATTTTTCCTGTCCTCCTAAGATGCAAAGAAATGCACCACTCTTACATTTATTTGTTCCTCCAAATGATCCCCTTCCCCTGTGACTCTACATGTTCTTGCTTCTTGCACTAATCTCATATAGATAAGCACNACAGCTGTGAAAGCAATGAGTTGAAGAGGACAGAGCAACAAGATGGAAAGAGCCTGGGTTCCCATGTTACCATTTAAAAGAGAGCTGCTTGGTAACCCAAAATAGTAACTTTGACCTTTCTAGAAGCAATAAATAGACTCTGATTGTATGTAAATCACTGTGCATGTGTGGGCTTGTTTGCAGTCATTACTAACATTGCCTTAATAATACACCAACCTAAAATGTGGACATTGCAGAGTTCCTGAGA
The DNA here is from genome assembly GCA_001675575.1 of Neotoma lepida. NCBI lineage: Eukaryota > Metazoa > Chordata > Mammalia > Rodentia > Cricetidae > Neotoma > Neotoma lepida. The sequence continues at coordinate 8,343 of LZPO01017358.1, read as the reverse complement.
ATATCATCCCGTATCATTGTTTCTTATTCTGGGTCACACACATTGGTTTGTTTTAACTGTGTCAAACAAACACCCAAAGGAACATCTCTAGGTGTCACCCAGCATCAACTCTCCTGATTTGTAGTTCACTGTAGCTAGTCTTTCTCTGTTCCACCTGTCAGCTCCCAAATAACCGCATGGAGATTTCTTATTAATTATGAAAGCTCGGCCAATAGCTTACGCTTGTTTCTAACTAGCTCTTATAACTTAAATTAACCAATTTCTATTAATTTAGTTTCTGCCTCTTGGCTTTATTGCCTTTACTCTGTACTTCCCATGCTGCCTTCCTGCTTCCTCCATGTCTAGCTGGTGACTCTGCCTTCTTCTTTCCAGTGTCCTCTCTGCCCCAAAAATCCTGCCTAGCAATTGGCTGTTTAGCTTTTTATTAAACCAATCAGAGTGACATATCTTCACAGTGTACCAAAAGATTATTCCACAAGAGTTCACACATTTGCAAGAACAGTCATCTTAGGGAAAACATGGCCAAGCCTGGATGCCCACAGTATAAGGTAAATCCATGCACTCTTCCTCACTGGGAGGAAGGCATGTCTTGGCAGCCTGTAATGTTTTTAAGATTCAGTTTTCCAGATCTCTTTACTAGACTTCGTACATGAAAAGGCCTTCTGCACACTCCATGATAGCTTCTAGGGGAAGTTAGCTTTATGCTGAATGAGTGATTTATGGTGCCGCCACCACATTGCATTGTGGAGCCTGCCAACTCAATTGAAAACCTGGTCTCTTTTCTGCTCACTTTCTCTCTGCCTTCAGCCCCTCTCCAAGAGCAATTGTCAGCTAACACATTTAATAGCTTGAGAGCTTAGTTTTTATAAATTACCCAGACCTGTATTTTCCTTTTTTGCCTCCTCCTAAACGTGAAACAAGTTGTGAAAAGGAAATGTCTTTATGGTTAGCAGTCCTTAAATATTTTACAGGCAGAAATCTTAGTGGGTGGTTTGGAGGTTAAATTACCCTTCTCAGGAGAGGGCATATATGTCTGAGGGTTTACATAACACAGTGACAGTGACTCTGTGCCACTTATCACCCATGGTATTCACATCTGCCTCTGAAACCTAGGACTGACTAGCATTTGAACAGTCACAGCAGAGGAAGGCCAGTAGGATGGCACAGATGTGAAAGCAAAGCCAATTCTCCATCTCTCCATCAACAGACACAATCTGCACGGAGAAGCCAGTTAGAACCACTAGGGGGAAAAACGTGGTGGCAGGGAGCATCATTCTTGAACATCTTTGAGGGGTGACAGGTGACAAGAGAAGTCTTAGTGACCTCCAGAGGAAAATCCAGAGCAGATCTGTCACAGTATAGAATCAGAACACGGATTGCTTCTGCACCCTTTCTCCTCATGGGATGAAACCTCCATGCTTGGAGTAAATCATCATCACTTCGTAGACGAGGAACTGAGGCTCAGACTGGCTCAGCAGTGTAGCCTAGGGAGATGAGCTAGCCAGCATGNAGCAAACCACATTTCTACTTACAGCTGCTTTCTTCCAAATTTTATTCTGATTTTTTTCTACTTACCACAGTGTTCTTTCCTACTTAGAAACTAGGATGGCTTGAAGTCCCAATCCCTCCCCTCTTCCCTGCTCACTCCTGTTATCTCCTGTGCTCTCCTCTCCTTTTCTCCTCTCCCCCCACCTCTTTCTGGAGCTAGGGGTCTCACTATACCACACAAAATGTTCTCCAACTGATATGTGCAAACAATCCTCCGTCCCCACTCTCCTGGGGAGTTGAGACTGTAGGTGCAGAGTACTTCACTCAGCTTCGATGTGTCCTTGAAGAAGGCTGAATGTGTGCCTGTGAGCTGGCCTTGTGAAAAACTGCCTTACAGTGGCTGTGGGGAACAAACCCCACTGAGCCATGCTTCCTCTGCAATGTGACTGTTCCAGTCATGCAAGGGGAGGGTAGGACGAGGTGCCACTGTGATCACCTAGTAGGCACTTTGAAGGGAGGCTTAGGTTTGGGGTCTGGTGTTTGCGCACCTTTGGAGTTGAAAGGAAAAGAAAGGCCGTGTGGGACTGTGTTCTAGCACTACAGGAGCAGAATGGCTCTCTAGAATGGAGAAGCCAAGCAGAAAAGAGGTAGGAAGCCTCAGACAAGGGCTAGGAAGATGGCTCAGAGGGTAAGGGCACCTGAGTTTGGTCCTTCTGCATGGTGGAAGGAGAGAGCTGAACTCGGAATTACCCCTTACCTCCAGACATGTGCTATGGCACCTACCCATTAAATAAATAAACGATACATGGAATAAAAAATAAAGCCTCAGACGAATGAAGATCTTCCATAGAAGGAGTCCCTAGGTACCTAGAGGCCAGGGACATTGCCCAGGCAGTGAGTGCAGATTCTGAGAAAGGTGACACTGCATTGGTGCATTTTCTCTTTATTAAAGCACACAGGGGATTCCCTCACCTCAGAACTCAGCGCTCTGAACAAGTATTAGAGACACATAGAATGAAAACAAAGCCAAAAAGGCAGAAAGAGGCCAGAGTGACTCATGACACAGAGTTTACATTTATGTGATATCCCAAAAGAGCACTGGATCTAGAATATTCTCTTCCTGCCACGGTTAAAAAGAAGTATGGTCTTCTAAATTCTAGGACCAGAGGCAGGAAGCACCAGCACTAGGATATCTCCTTTAAGCTTTTATAAGTATTAATTTCATTCCTTTCTTCCTTACAATTCTGAACAGAGGGGAACAGGCATTAATTAAGCAAGGCTTTATCTCCTTCTACCCTAATGAAAGCCAAGTTACGGTTATATTTTTCCAAAGATTTTTCTTCCACTTAATGAAGACATTATCCCCGAGTTTTCAAAGTCATTTTACAAAAGAGCATTCAAGAGACATTAAAGTCAGTTTAAATGAAGAAGTCTTTTTGAAGTCAATAAACAATAAAAGAACAATGAAAAGAGACCCTTTGATCCTGTCTTAGTCCAAAGCCTTTAATTTCTGTTTTAATCTACTAGATGAGTAAGACTCATGTTCAGATATCCCTCGTTCCTGGAATACATGAAGCTTGAACTGTAAGCATTTTATAATTCTCTTAAGATATATTTGCATGTGTGCATAAATGTAATGCTTATAGCTAAGTATGTATACGTAGATGGCTGTATATGCATATATATCTCTATATATGTGTATATATCCCACACATATGCGTCCCATTCATGTGCATAATCTATAGTTTATTAACATGGATACAAGCCATTCAGAATTCGTTCATCAAGCAAGGGAAAAGAAGTTTTAAAATTATTTCTAGTTTACTTTGAAAATTAAAAAAAAACAGAGAAAAAGAAAATGGAATCTTTGGCTTTGAAATTCACAGTAAGATCAAAGACTATAATGCACATAGATTTTTCAAGGTATACATTATTAATAACACAGGCAAACACATAACTAATCAATAGAGTGGTCAAGAGATGATAAGACAGGTATGCATCTGCGGCTGCGCACAGCACCATGTGGGGTGGGAACCATGTTCCACCTCTGAGCTCTGCTTGTCTGGCATCACCCTCCGTCCAACCATTTCCTGGCCACACTGTGACTGTTTATTACAGATGGAAAGGGAGAAATGAGAAGCTTAACATGCCCTCTGTGTCAAACATTGCTCTTTAGGTGCCCCCCACCCTGTGACTGAGCACAATTCATAAAACTTAAAAATCAACCATTTTAAAGCATGTGATTTTGTGGCATTTGGCACATTCACAGAGGTGGATAACCAGCATTTCTACCTGATTCCACATGTCCCTATTACTCCGTGAAGACACCTCAGACTCATTAGTAGCCTTTCTTTCGTACTCCCTTTTCCCACAGCCTCTGGAAACCACCCCAACCTGCATTCGGGTCTCTGTGGATTTGTCTCCTCTGGATACTTTGTATAAATGGGATCACATATGGTGTGACCTCTTGAGTCTGGTGTGATGGCCTCTTCTAATTTAAAAACAACAAAAACCCATATGAATGCAACTCTCATTCTATAGATTACTTCTTTTGACAGAAAAAAAATCTATGAAACAGAATATTCTTTCTTGAAAAACTGTGTGTGTTGCTTATACTGCTGATGCCCTCTCATGAGAGACATTATTTATGAAGCAAATAAAAGGAAGTTTGGTAATTCACCTTCCAAGGAGTGTGGGGATGGGGTCTCTATAAGCAAACAGGTTGTATAGATAGAAAATAAGGCCATAACCTAGGAAACATATCAGGTTAAGAGATTCTGGGTACATGGATGTCATTTTTTAAGGGATATTAGACTTGGGGGGTCATAAAATTAATAGTTCTGTGTGTGTTTGCATGTGTGTGTGTAATATGTATATATGTGGGAGGTATGCATACATATATGCTTCCAGAGATCAGAGAAGCATGTTGAGTGTCCTGCTGTATCTCTCTTGCCTTATTCCCTTGAGACAGGGTCTCTCACTGAATTTGGAGCTAAGCTGGTAGACAGCAAGCCCAGAGATCCTGCTGTTCCTCCCTTGTTGCTGCTGCAGTTACAGGCACATGCATGGCCATACCTGGCTTTATTATAGGAGCTAAGCATTTGAACTCAGGTCTTCTCACCTGGAAAGCACTCTTATCCACTGAGCCATTTCCCATCCCACAGACTGATGGTTCTTTAGCCAATGCTTTCTCAGAGCCACTGTGGGAAATTGCCCTGCATGGTCTGTAGATCCCTTTGGAAAATGTGTAAGACNTGGTAAGACGTGAAGAACTAACTACTTCTCTCTCAGTCATTTCTTGAAGAATCAACAACATCATACAGCCAAAAGGAGGGCTGCAATGTCTGAGGAGAGGTGCAATGTCTGTTTCTCAGAATGGATGGGGAACCCCCAGGAAATGAGGCATCCAAGCAAGAGGTTCACTTCTGTATAGATGGATAAAAAAAAGTACAGACAGATTTGAGTGCAAACCCCGATTTGCTTCTGACATAGCTGCTAGACTTCGGCTTTACCAGTTAAAAAATGGGGTTATTTGAAAGAATAGATGGAGACACACAGGAATAGATGTGGGCACACAGGAAGCACTGAACATATTACGGGCATTTGTCACCACTGTTCTGAGTCAGGATTTCGGGTGAGGTGCTTTGCGTTGTAAACAGGAAAGAGAATCACTTACTGGGCAACTAGTAGGTAAGATACATCCATGCCTATTGTCTCGTTTTCTGTCCCAGACATCCAGATATGGCTTATTCAACTCAAACCGATACAAGTGACAAGTCAAGCCTTTCCTTTTGCAAAAACTCTAGATGTACTTGTATAATCCAGTGATGAGAGAGGCAACAAGGAATCAATACAAATGACCAGGCATGTACTTATCAATAATGAGAGCTCCTCAGCCTGTCTGGACCATGCTGCAACCTTCTATGAAGTTAAAGAACACTTATGCTACATCTCATGGAAATATCCCCCGTCAGTATCAACATGGGCTTGGACCCCCTGCTTTTCAATGGTCCTTCATTTCAGCCACATGGCATTTCATGAAGCATCTTAAGAACTGCTTCAATTGTCCTTACCACAGATGGACATTGTCTAAATACATATACTGTGAGGACACTTCCAACATGTATTCTGGAGAACACTGATACCAAGGTTCTCATCCCTCTGTGCTATGTATTCTGTGTTTTCTGTCTGGTACAGTAAGAGCAAATTCATTAACATGAGACTGAACTGCAGTGGGGAACAGCACTGACATGAGGTAACTACTTCCCCTTAGCAAGGGTAGGCAAAACAACCAGTCTCCAAGCCAGTGTGCAGCAGTGTCACAGTGCCGGGAAAGAGACAGAATCAGAGGACACTTACGAAATCACAGTATTCCCAGGGCAGTAGAGAGAGGTCACTACGATGAAGTCCTAGGAGGGGACAAGCATGGGTACCCAAGCAAACACTGGGGTTGGGGCAAGGCTCTGGGAAGCAGCCACAGCTGGCCCGGATGTCATCAGTGTGGCTCTCCCAGTGCCCGCTGCCTCGTTTCTCAGAGCTAATCAAGGGGAACGGAACTAGTCCGGGCAGCAGGGCGAGTTTACAACAACTGACAGTAACTATAACATACGCCAGTTTGTATTAAGATGTTATCACACCTTTCCCGTTCTAATCACCAATTATGACTCTATTACTCCTTCTTGGCAGTTCATCTGCTCCTGCCTCCGCTAAGGGCGACTTGGAGACGGACCTCTGATCTCCCAGTTCCACTTCAGTGAGCGCTCAGCACGGCGGCTGTCATCTGCAGACACTGAAGAGGGGAGGCATTGCTTTGGCTCAGATAACTGTACCTGACCTTACAACAATTTACTAAGGAAATACCTGCCTAATAGCGGTGCGAGCGCCGTTTCCTTTATGCTCGCCACCGCACCNCAAATTAGCGACAACAGGATAAATCTATGGCCGGCTCACTAGACACTTCATTAAATCACTGTTCTCCTGCCTTGTAGCACGCTAATAGAATCACAGCCCTCGTTAGCTACTGAATAAAAGATCAATCACAGACTTTGAAAGCTCTTGCTACCAGCTTCCAGAGGAAACAAGGAACGGTTGGAGGGGGAGAGGAGTGAGCAAGAGAAGAGAGGGTGATATTTAGGATCATCGCTGAGATTCTGAATGGCCTCGCTACAAGCTGCTTCAATTACCTTTTCCACAACTGACTCCAAGCCCAATACTCAGAGGAACTTGTTAAGCCTGCTTCCAAGAGCAGAGCTCTAATATATGACTGCTAGACCCTGGTCAAAAGTTCATAATGTGCATATGTAAAAAGGTACTAAATTGCCTGAGGGCTAAAACCAGAGGAGTTTAATTGTAGCAAAATGCTGCAAATGGTCTGCTGAGGGTCCTTCTGTGGGGATACTGCTGGCTCTGGCTGATTGAAGTATAGAACATAAAAGCCTTACAACAATATTTCCTTAAATGCCGGGGAAGCTGCCAGCAGTTGGTACTGTATGAATGTTACGGTGCAAGAAAAACATTTTCCTCCCTAAAATAAATAGAGTATTAAAAACTGCCCCAGCCCATAATTCCAAAGCTGGACGGAAAAAAGGGAGGGCCCCTGCGATAATAAATAAGGTGTAATTCACAGGGCATGTCCCATCCACTCATAGGGTGTTTTTACACGGGGCACATGGAACGAATTCAGGAATGACCTGTAAAGAGTTTTCAGTCTCAGGAATGGCTGAGATTTTTGAAAACAGTACTGTGCTGAAATAACAGCTGCCCCTGGATGCCTTGCCCATCTCTCTAGGTTATATGGACCTGTGTGGGCATTTTGCAAGGGGACCTGTTTGGTTTGTCTTTATTTCTTCTTGCTTTAAATGAGCCCTGGATTTGTACCACTGGCTACATACCACTGGCTTCTCTAGATTTGTTTCTTGTATGTAGTAGACTCTAACTCTTCTTTTTTACTCTCTCTCTCTCTCTCTCTCTCTCTCTCTCTCTCTCTCTCTCTCTCTCTCTCTCTCTCCTGTGCTCTTTCTGGCATTACTAACTAGCTTTTCATTTGGGTAAATGACCATGGAAGTGCAGAGGCTCTGACAGGGACTGCTTGGAGGACCAGACACAGGGCATTGGGGGAACTACAATTGAGTGTATACACAAAGAATTAGAATTCTAATGTACAAGTATTTTTGAGAGTGAAGGATGTCATTTTACTTGGGTTTAAACAAACATGGAATCCTTTAGTTTGACAATAGCACCAAGCTTCCAGCAGGCACTAGATAACTTAACCACCACCAATACAGGTGGATCGCCATCAATAGCACGTGAATGTGGTGATTAGTGTGGGTGACAAGTGGGAAGCGAAGCTGGGAGTGAGATGATCAGCACTCATGCCCCTGCTGCTGTCTGCAGACCGTACTTCTCAAGCCTTGCCCTCCAAAGAGAACACTTGCAAATTTCTCATGAGGTATTTCCTCTTGTAACACAATTTAAAGCTGAACTCGAAGCATCCATCCTCTATTTATGGCCACCAGAATGGCTCAAGGTCCACTCCACCTTGCTATAACACCAGACTGATACAGAATATTTTTATTGCACCACACGTGTAATAAGTGGTCATATCTAATGCTCATTTAGTTTTGTAAAAGCAACGACACAGCAGGTGACAGGACACATCTGCCACAGGCCACACACACCTGGTTTTTCTCCTACAAAATGGTGGGGACGTGAAGGAAAGCCAAATTTGTATCAATTTCTGTTGTGTTCCCAGACTGGGTAGGCATGATCTACGCATTTGAAACACAGCCTTTTGCAGGGAGGGGTGGAGAAGAGAGAGCGAAACGAGTGCCCTAGAAAATGGGTTCTTCCTTAGAA
>LZPO01017357.1:309972-325035 GCA_001675575.1 Neotoma lepida | reverse complement strand
GGGGGTCGTCGTCACGCTGTGGGTGGTCTTGAGTGTTGGTGGCGCCGCTCGCCGGCTTCCTAACACGGGGTCCTGAGCTTTTACAGTATGACCGAACAATGGAGAGCCAGGGCCCCGGAGTGGCCCGAGGGCTCCGCAGTGGAGACACCGGGCCGGGCGGAGGCAGCAGTGGNGCGCGGTGCCTCCCGCAGTCGCCCCACTCTCTCCACCCGGCCTCTGCCGTCGCGGGGTATGGCCTCCTGGGAGAGGCCTTGAGGTCAACGCGGGCCTGAGGGCCGGGGCGCCTACTTTCCGGACATTTCAGTGGGAAAGGGTTGCTCTCAAAGTGGATTACCCCAACTGCTCCGGGGGCGGGAAGCGGGGATCCTCCCCCAGCCGCAAATGCTCTAAAAAACCCTCGGTAGACGAGGAAGAAGATGGAGATTCTCGATCCTCAGAGTCTCCTGCCAATTGCTTCGGCTTCGTTGCCTACTCTGTGAACTCCGGGGAGAAATCGCGGGTTAAGGTTAAATCCCACCAGCCTCCTTATTGCAGCCCCTCCCCTTCCGAATGCTCTGGGTCCCCCGCTCCATCGCCCTCGCCCAGAAAGCTCCGTTGCTTGGACCAGCGAGGTATCGAGGCCGAGGAGAAGCACGAACACAGCTCTAAAAAGAGGAGGTCTAGAGAGGGCAACCCCCAATGTACATTTGGTTCTCTGTGGCTAGGGTGAGTAAAAGGGCAGGGAGAAGGACCCCNGTGCATCTGGCAACAGCAGAAACTACTCAGAACTTCGGAACCCATTCCATGTGAACTTGGCACCAGTTGGTACAATATACACTAGGTGGCTGACACGCAGCTGGTCTCGAGGGAAAGGGCTGGAGGAGGAACCCAGGCTCACCTAACAATTGATAAGTGCTGGATGTGTAACCCAAAGGAAGGGAAGGAAGGATGAGGGAATAGGTGTAAGCTGAAGGCCACCCAGAATCGCAGTCCTGGTCTCTAAGGGCGGTGTAGGCAGAGGTTTTACTTCTGTGTAGGAACTGACCACGGAGCTTCATCTGTGTCCCCAGGGGAAGGGTGAGGCTTTGGGAGGGAGAAGCAGTTGTTTTCACTTGGGCAAACATGGACAGTTGCCCGTAGAAACTTTGCCACTGTACTTCAGAAAGTTGCCCAAGTCATTGGAGGAGAACAATATGTTCTCTTTCCAGCCATCCTGGGCGATTAGGGAGGGGGACATTTCCTCTTGTGTTGAAGCTGGTTTTGTAGCTTCAGATTCTTAGAGGATTTTTTTTTTCACACTCCTGTGGCCTGCTAGTCTTGCCCCATATCTTTATTAGAAGTGGGAATTTTCTACTTACCAGAAAATATTATCTAGTGAAATCTTCAAATCCCCGTCTTTTTCACATTGAAGTCAGTGTTTGTCTGTGGAGTAATGACTTTTCATCACATCAATGAAAAGTCAGCAGTTGACACCTGGCATGGAGGGGCACGCTTTTAATCCCAGCACTTTGGAGGCAGACGCAGGTGGATCTCTGTGGTAGATCCTGGTCTGCATAGTCAGTACCAAGACAGCCAGGGCTATGTAGAGACTCCCGTCTCCAGAAATGGTAAAGTCGGCAGTGTGCTCCTTGGAGTATGACATTACTTTTTACCACCTTGGTGATGGCAAGTAGTACAGATCTTTTTTTTAAATTTCCCCCTAGGGATACGTTAGCCTTTTAAATCTTAGTTCCCTTGTTTCATCTTTATGGAGTTGAGGTGTGGTGGTGGCACACACCTTTAATCCCAGCATTCAGGAAGCTGAGGCTGGCAGAGCTCGAATTTGAGGCTGTCCTGGCTTGCATAGCAAGTTTCAGGGCTACACAGTGAGACAGACCTTATCTCAAATAATCCAAGTGTAGGAACTTAGCAGGTGGGGTGGGGTGTTTGTTCATTAATGTCATTGCAAGACTAGAAGGCAAAGGAAGACCCCACAGTCTTTATGGCAGTTGTTGTATTGGGTGGATTAAGACATTCTATTAATTAACTTTTTCTTACCTTTTTGTTCCCTCTTGTCACTTTTCTTAAAGTTAAGAGATATTAAAATCTCTTAACTTGCCCACCCTNCGGGGGGATGGTCTTTGTCTAATTAGAAACTTTAAACCTCTTGAAAGCAGAGTGAATAATGCACCCTTCAGTGTGTTGACTTCAACAGGAGAGATCACCTACACACTCCCTGATTCTCATGCCTCTTAAGCCATTCCTGCAGGGGATCCCCTTTGGGTATGTTAATGAAGTGACTTTTGTCCCTCCAGAACACCTTCTACCATGGCCACCTCAGCAAGTTCCCACTTGAACAAAGGCATCAAGCAGATGTACATGTCCCTGCCCCAGGGGGAGAAAGTCCAAGCCATGTATATCTGGGTTGATGGTACCGGAGAAGGACTGCGCTGCAAGACCCGCACCCTGGACTGTGAGCCCAAGTGTGTAGAAGGTGAGCCTGGGCAGGAGCAGAACGTGCCTGGAAGTGGGCAAGCAGCCTTAGATTTGACCTTCCTTCTGGTTTGTTTGCAAAGCCTTTGAAAAGCAGGGCTTTTCAGTCAGTCACCCGTGAGCTGCTGCATAGTCTGGAGGAAGAACGGAAGCCTTTATTTAGATGGAATCTTGTGTGTGCTGCTACATTGAAGAAATAAATTGAGTCATATCTGTAGGGGGTGGGAGGTTGGAGTACTGCTAACCTGGCCAACTCCAGGAACCTAGTTTGCAAGAACTGTTGTAACTGGAATGTGCTATCTATCTAGTTTATTGAGCAGGTTTCTCAACCTTTCTAATGCTTTGACACTTTTAATACGGTTCCTCATGTTTGTGGTGACCCCAAACCACTGCTAACTTCTTAATTACAATTTCACTACTGTTATTTAATCATAATGTAAATAGATATCTATGTTTTTGGGTGCTCTTAGGTGACCCATGTGAAAGGGTTGGGGGGCTTGTGACCCACAGGTTGAGAACCACTGTTGCAGACCCTTTGGAGTGCTGTGTTTAGTACTTCTACAGCGGAATTCTGGATACAAAGCACATGCTCCAAAGTCATTTTTCTGGGACTGGCCATTTGTTTTTAGTTGGGGTTGCTTATAAAAACTTTCAAATGATGAGTTATATATACTTCTGTGACCTATTTTATTTTATACTGTTTTTCAGTATAGAACAGACAAGCCATAGCTGTCCCTCTTCAGGGAAGGGCGGCTGTCACCATCTACCTAATTTAGGATGAGTTGCTCTTCTAGAGATGTTGCTGTTTGGGTGAATGAATGACTAGGTGACAGCATGTATTGTGCACTTGTTACTTGGCAGAATTGGGGTAGGTCCTTCAGTCTCTGCCTTCGAGAACTTATAGGTAACTGGAGAGACAAACTGGCCACTAAAACAATAGGAAAAGGAACAAGTGATAGGGAAACAACTGTTTGCTCATCTGTAAGAGCAGAGACCCAGTGAGGGATGAGAGAAGGGAGATGAGATGGCCAAGTGAAGGAGTCAACCTTTTTGTCCTGTGTCTGTGTCTAACTCACTGGAAGTGGTAGCAGAATACCTGATGCACGATAGACTTGAACAGAGAGGGATCATCTGTTTGTTGCTCAGGTGCTTCTTGGGAAGCAGTGTTCTTGGAAGTCTCAGATGCGAAGGGACATAGGGATAGGTGGGCACAGACATCAGGTCGTCCCTAATGATGGTGCATTCACAGGCATGTCACTTCCCGGAAAGACAGAGTAGATCTTAAGCGATGGAAAGATGGAGAGGCTTGCTGTCTTGTGTGTACACTAAAAACTGTGTGTGTGTGTGTGTGTGTGTGTGTGTGTGTTTACCATGTGTGTGCAGTGCCAGCAGAGGTCAGAAGAGGGTGTGAGAATCCCAGGAACTAAAGTTACAGACAGTTGTGAGCTGTCATGTGGTTCAGAGCACCTGTTGAAGAAGATCTGGGTTCAGTTACCAGCGCCCACATAGTGGCTCTCAACCATTTGTAACTCCAATTCCAGGGGATCCAACCCCCTCTTCTGGCTTCTGTGGGCTCCAGGCACACACCTGCACAGACATAAATGCAAGCAAAACACCCATAGAAAAATAAATGCGTCTTCTTAAAAAAATAATTTTCTGTCTTTATTTGGCCCAGAGTTACCTGAGTGGAATTTTGATGGATCTAGTACCTTTCAGTCTGAAGGCTCCAACAGTGACATGTATCTCTGCCCTGTTGCCATGTTTCGGGACCCCTTCCGCAAAGAGCCCAACAAGTTGGTGTTCTGTGAAGTTTTCAAATACAACCGGAAGCCTGCAGGTGTGTATGGGATGGGTGTGGATGTCTGTCTGCAGATGTGTGTGGGGTGGGTGTGGATGTCTGTCTGCAGGTGTGTGTGGGGTGGGTGTGGATGTCTGTCTGCAGGTGTGTATAGGGTGGGTGTGGATGTCCTACCCCAGTCTTGTGATTTCTGAAAAGGCAGAGACTATCCTTTAAAAAGTATTGTAAGACTCAAGGGATGATTGGATGTCCATCTTTCCACCCTAAACTTTCCTGCTGAAAACAGCGTGGTCCATCATGGTCCCTTTTATGGGTTTATAAACGGTGTTGAACCTTCTTCCATCTGTTTGCTGATAGGAGTCCCCAGTGACAGTCTCGACCTGCTTGTACATTCAAAAACCTGTATCCTGCATTTAAGAGTTTTTGAGTTTAGTTTTCTAGTATTTCTAGATCAGTGACCTTGGCATACTTTTCCCCTATCCTTCTATTTTGCTGAATTGTGTGTGGTTGTAGAGAGAGACAGAACATGTTTGAGGGGAGGGCAAACTGTGCTGAATGTGTGGAAGTCAACTGACAACCTGTGGAATTGGTTCTCTCCTATATTGTGGGTTCTGGAGGTGGAGCTCAGGCTGTCAGGGTTGTGTGGCAATTGCTCTTCCTCTTTGAAGATAAAGTCCCTCTCAGAGTCATTTGGAAGCTCAAGTGAATTGTTTTGTGCAAATCCTTTGGGAGTACTGTACTTCAACTGTTGATNGCTATTTTATCTCAGACAGCTTGTTGAATCTGTATACTCCNGAGTGTTGAGTGTTGTGATTCCCGGATAAGCTGTTTTTCCATGAGGCTTACTTGTACCTGCANGTGTTACCCGTACTCAGTTTTCAGATAGCTTCTTAAACCTGAGGAGGTCTCACTTCTGTGAAATCTCTTCCAGCACTACCTGTAAGGCTTGGTGGCCCTGTACCTTCAGTGTCTCTGTTTTGAAAGGAAGTATTGTTGGTAAAGGGCGTGCGCCCTGAGTAGGGCAGCCATGGGGTTCCTGGCTCTGCTGCTTGCCCTATGACCTGGGCATGTCACCTAACACCCTCTCTCAGGGCTCCATCTTCTCATTTGTAAAAATGAAGATTGCTAACACTCACCTCAGACTCAGTTAATCTTTCTAGCTTGGGAATTGTTTCCAGTTAGTTACACTCATCTCTCTCTCCCTCACTTACTTTCTTTCTCTCTCCTCTCTCTCTCTCTCTCTCTCTCTCTCTCTCTCTCTCTCTCTCTCTCTTTTTCTCTCTCTTTTTCTCTCTCTTTGTACCAGCCAATACTGTGTAACTGAGTACTCTAACTCACCTGCAATGTAAACCTAACGGACAAGTTATTCTCAGTAAAATGAAGATCTGGCTTTAAGTGCCCNAGAAACTAGGGGATGTATTTGACAACTAAAGGCAGCTGTCTTGTGAATAGAGGTGCAAGTGTCTGGCATGTGGTGCTTGGGGCATGGCCAGTGTGCAGATAGGGTGAGCACTTGTTCTGCTCTGACTCCATTCCCAGAAGATTTCATAGCTGACTTAAATTATAAAAAGTCTCTCAGCCTTTTCCTGCAAATACACAATTATTGCTTCTTCCATCTCCCTTGATGATAGAACACAGTGGTCAGGCCTGGGTCAGTCGAGCCTGTGATGACTTCAGCTGTGTAAGCATTATGAGGACACTACTCCTTATAGCATGCTGATGCTTTTATTTCTAGAGACCAATTTAAGGCACACCTGTAAACGGATAATGGACATGGTGAGCAACCAGCACCCCTGGTTTGGAATGGAACAGGAATATACTCTCATGGGAACAGATGGGCACCCTTTTGGTTGGCCTTCCAATGGCTTCCCTGGGCCCCAAGGTAAGCTCCCTGGGTGAAAGACAAGCTTCCTCCCCAAAGTTCTTATTGTCCAGGAAACCTCCTTCCCCAGAGACAGGAGCAACTCCTGAATCAGAAAATGGAGACCGCCCTTGCNTCCCTCAAATCCAGAGGTGGTTAGAATTTAAAGTGAGACAGGGGGACAGTGAGATGGCTCGGTGGGTAAAGGTGCTTGCCACCAGGCTTGACAGCCCGAGTCTTATCCCTGAGACCCATATGGTTAGAAGGCAAGAAATGACTCCCTCAGGTTGCCTTCTGACTATACTACACATGCATATACACACAAAGTAAGAGTAAAAAGTGATTCAGAGTGGGCAGTGGCTCTGAGGCTGTGGCAAAAGAGGAAGTACCTAGTCTCCCACCTGCCGGTGAAGGCAGGACTAGTGACCCGGGAAAGCAAGGACTAGGACCTTTGGGGGCTTAGGGCTTTTCTGACTCTTTACTGATTGGTCCTGATTGGTCCTTCAGGCCCGTATTACTGTGGTGTGGGAGCAGACAAAGCCTATGGCAGGGATATCGTGGAGGCTCACTACCGGGCCTGCTTGTATGCTGGAGTCAAGATTACAGGAACAAATGCTGAGGTCATGCCTGCCCAGGTAAGTAGCATCGTTCCGTCACTTTCCTCCCCTCTGAAAACTTGGGCACGTGGGGATTTTGGCTAGCAAGGGTGGTGACGTAAGAAGAGTGGTTCCAAGTAGAGGTAAATGAGGAGCTTCAGTTGGTTGAACAGTCAGTTGGCCATATTTTTGTTTGTTTTTGTTTTTAAGATTTATTTATCACATATACAGTGTTCTGCATGCAGGTTTGCCTGCACACCAGAAGAGGGCACCAGATCTCATTATAGATGGTTGTGAGCCACCACATGGTTGCTGGGAATTGAACTCAGGACCTCTGGAAGAGCGGGCAGCACTCTTAACCCCTGAGCCATCTCTCCAGCCCCTAGTTGGCCTTATTTTAAAGGTCAACATTTTCTTTCTAGTGGGAATTCCAAATAGGACCCTGTGAAGGAATCCGCATGGGTGATCACCTCTGGGTGGCCCGTTTCATCTTGCATCGTGTATGTGAAGACTTTGGGGTNATAGCAACCTTTGATCCCAAGCCCATTCCTGGGAACTGGAATGGTGCAGGCTGCCATACCAACTTTAGCACCAAGGCCATGCGGGAGGAGAATGGTCTGAAGTAAGTACCCTTCCTCTGGAGCTACCTTTATTCTCTTGGAGTGGAAGAGCTTTGTGTTAGGGTTGGGAAAGTTGGGCTTCTCACAGACTACGTGCCATGCTCTTCATATTTGTCGTAAGCTTGTCATTTTGTACNTGTTGGACAAGTGACAATACTCTAGGAATAGAATCACAGCTGTGATACAGGAAAGTTGGCACGTGGGTTCAGGCATTTCAAAGTCTTTAGTAAGAAGAACTAAGTAAAACTGCAAACAAGTGGGTATCTTAATTCTCACTAGTGGGAAGAGGGAAGTGATGAGGGTCTTCCCATCCAACANATCATTTGTCCTGCATGCTAAGGACTGGTCTGGGGCACTAAGACACAGTGTCTGCATGGAGTATTTATTGTTTTCTTTTGGGATTCATACCTGCTCCTGCCCTCGAAGGACAGGTTTCTGTGATGAAGTCAGACCCTCTTCTTTACTGCTTCCACTAGGTTCATTGAGGAGGCCATTGAAAAACTAAGCAAGCGGCACCAGTACCACATTCGCGCCTATGATCCCAAGGGGGGCCTGGACAATGCCCGGCGTCTGACTGGATTCCATGAAACCTCCAACATCAACGACTTTTCTGCTGGTGTTGCCAACCGCAGTGCCAGCATCCGCATTCCCCGGACTGTCGGCCAGGAGAAGAAGGGTTACTTTGAAGACCGTCGCCCTTCTGCCAATTGTGACCCCTTTGCAGTGACAGAAGCCATCGTCCGCACATGCCTTCTCAACGAGACTGGCGACGAGCCCTTCCAGTACAAAAACTAAGTGGACTAAACTTCCAGTGATCTCGAGCCCTTCCTAGTTCATCCCACTCCAACTCTTCCCTGTCCAGTTGTCCCCACTGTAACTCAAAGGATGGAATATCAAGGTCTTTTTATTCCTCGTGCCCAGTTAATCTCGCTTTTATTGGTCAGAATAGAGGGGTCAAGTTCTTAATCTCTACACACCCAACCCTCATTTTTTTTTTTTTTTCCTATCTAGCTTTCTAGTTAGGGGGGCGGGTTAGGGGAAGGTACCCACTGCTTTGACTCATCAGGAATGCATGTCCAGTAGGCATAGCTGTCACAAAGCGGGTGTTTTTGTGGAGGAGGACTTTTTCTTCAGAATAGTGGAAAGAGCAGGTCCACTGCTTGGATTAACAATTCCCTGTTGCTAGAGAGCTGTTAGTTCCTCAGGTAGAACCAACTTTGTATTCCAAATGGAAGTTAGGTGAAGGAGTATTGGAGGTGTTCCCTTGACCTCCATGAAGACAGCTGATCACCTGATGGATGGCCCTACTGTAAAGGAAGAAAAAGTTCTTATNTCTGGGTCCTCCATTTATAACACAAAGCAGAGTAGTATTTTTATATTTAAATGTAAAAACAAAAAAGTTATATATATGGATGTGTAGATATATGTGTATTTCTAATTGAGAAAACCATCCTAGTCATGGGTTTGCCAAGGTTGAGTGAAGAGCTTGGTCAGAAGTAAGGATCTCTTGAGCAGGGGTGGGGATGCAGTGCAAGGAAAGTTGGTTATCTGGGGCTCAGCTTCTTACTACTACGTAGGGTTCCCCTGCCCACTCTGCAGGAGCAGATGCTGGACAGGTAGCAGGTGGGACGCCAGTGCTTGCCACCTCCTGTCCCATGCTTAGGCTAAGGTACTTATGTATCCACACGAGTTAGAAGTATGAGTTGGCTGGTCAACTTGAACATTGTTACTGAAGGGGTGGGTGGGGACTATTTTTTGGTGGGACTAGCATGTCACTAAAGCAGGCCTTTTGATACATTAAATTTTTTAAAGCAAAGCAAGTTCAGCTTTTAATCAACTTTGTAGGGTTTCTAACTTTCCAGAATTGTCTGTTTGTTTCAGTGTCTCCTTCCACTTTGCTCGTGGAGAANCTGAGGACAGGCCTGGAGTTAAAACATTTCATTTTGTATCCTAGTGTCTTCTCTCCCAGCAGAATATTCCTTTCCCCCTTAGGAACCCTCTGGAGTTTCATTTTATAATAAACATACCCCACTTCCATCCTAGCGTGCCCTGCTGTTCTCGAATTGTTTGTGTGCTGTCNNCAGCAGGCTGCCTGTGGTTTTCTCTTGCCATGATGACTTCTAATTGNCATGTCCAGTATGTTCAGTTAGATAACTCCTCATTGTAAACAGACTGTAACTGCCAGAGCAGTGCTTATAAATCAACCTAACATTTATAAGATTTCCTCTGACTTGTTTCTTTGTGGTTGGGGGGAAGGGAGAAAAANCCAATGTGTATTATTTTGTTCCTTCACTTCCTATTGAAAGAGGAGGGGGTGGTTCTCTCTTGTTGACAGGCAAAATAAGCTTGTCTATCTGCTCTTTCAGTTTTTAAAACAGAGTCACATTGGCCAGCTTTTTCTTGTACCTATAATTTGGGGTAAGGTGTGAGAGAGTTCAGTGTATATATATATATATATATATATATATATATCCCTGGCTGGCCTGGAGCCCTGTGTAGACCAGGCTGGCCTGTGACTTGCACTTCTGCTTCCAACTAGGGTTTACACAGTCTGGCCAATTCCTAGTTCAGTGATGAATGTTTTTCCATTTCAAAGCAGTGTTGTCATCTCCAGAATTCAGGCTCAAGAATCAATGCAATCAAGTTACACAAAACCCTAGACAAAAGTTTTAAATCCAGTTGTGTTGGGCCTGACCGCTTTCACAGCTGTCCATGGCTCAGTGTGATGCTGTAGGTTGGATATGCTAGGATTTCCTGGCAATTTGGAATCCCTGCGTCACTTCCATGAACCAGGGCTTGGTGACAGTCCTGGCTTATCAGATTATTTAAAACAGTATGGTAAACTGTCTTACTGCCCCTGTTGAGATCTTCCTGGATCCAGTTGCCATGAGCCAGCTACACAGTAAACTTGCTTCCCTGTTGAAGCCACTGAAGGCTGGTGTGCTCAGGGCATATAGGTGTTTCCTGGATTTTAATTTGCCAAGCACTAGCCTGGTGAACTTGTGGTTCTCTGACATTTTGTCCTGTTTTGTTGTTGTGACATGGAGTCTTCAAGTTTCCCAGGCTGGTTTGAAAATCCTGGGCTTCCAGCCTTCAACAAGCCCAGGCTACAGATGTGTACCTCTGAGCTAAGCCTTCATTCCAACCTCCAGTGTTTACACCTCTGTGCTCAGCTCCCTGGAGGTTCCAGTTTGGAACTCATTAATCCAGGGGTCGGAAAGTCTTGATCCCGTCCCCACAGTGTGGCACCAAGCCCAGCTAAGGCCTCAGACTTAGTTTGCCCTGCTGCTATTTAAGTACTTTGCTCACTAGGCTAAAAATAAAAGGAGCTTCCTCCTTCACTGTGGTGCTGTGCGTATGTCCAGTTAGGAAGTGGTGGCTATCTACCAGCTTCTTAGCTCCACTGTTTTGCCTTGTGTGTTTGGTTTTTGAGGAAGGGTCTCAACTGTGTATCCTTGGCTGGCCTGGAGCTCTTTATATAGACCAGGCTAGTCTGAGAGATCTGCCAGTTTCTGCCTCCCAAGTGCACCACTATGCCATGCTAGCACTATTAACTGTCGTGGGCAGATGGTACATACTACCACTTTGGAGTTAGATGCCTGTTGTAAGAGTTCTTAAAGTGACTGTTTTCTTCAGGCAAGTGTTCTCTTTTATAAAGTAGATAGAAACCTAGTAGTTTACTGAGCATGGCCCTTGTTTACCACCTGTTAATCCGGCACCTGCTGGAGAGAGGGTTCATCAGTTAAAAGCACCAATGCTCTTGTGAGGACCCCAGTTCAGAGATCAGAAGCTCACAACCACCCATAACTCCAGTTCCAGGGGATTTGGTACCCATTTTCTGGCTATCCTGGGTGTTGGGCATGTAAAATGCTACATATGCATACATGCTAACTCTCACACGCATAAATCCTTTTTTTTTTTTTTTTATTAAAGGGCCCTCTTCACCTCAGCATTTTTCTGGTCTTCATGTTAAACAGTTACCCTTCCCTCTCCTCCCTCCCTCCCAGCTGCAGCGTCCCTTTACTGGGTCACTCAACAGGTGGACTGAAGAGCGCTTTTGATTGTAACCAATTCTCAAGATTACTTGGAAAGGAATTCTAACTTAATAGGATCAGGATTTGGGTGGGAAGTATTTCCTTCTCCACCCTGGAGCCTAGAATTAGGTTTGACCTCCAGGTCATAGTTCAATCCCCTTGATTTTCTAAGTTTTTTTTTTTTTTTCTCTTTTAACAGACGCAGTTACATGATAACTTTATCAGTGATAGATTAAACAGAACGAGGATCTATATTAGACATGTTTGCCAAGCCTTCAGCCTTAAAGAGACAGGTTGGGGCTCTAGATCAATGGAGTAGTGCCTTAGGGTGTNTGAGGCCCCACTTGTCTCAGTACTGTGAGGTATTGGATCAAAATGCTTCACAAACTCTCTAATCATGAATTCCCAGGCCCGAGCCNGAGCTAAGCTGGNGGATGCTTGCCTAGCAAGCAGGAAGCCATGGAGATCAGGTATGTGGTGGTGCATGCCTGTAAGCCTAGCAGAGACAGGATCACAAGTTCATTTCAAGGTCAGTCTCTACTACATAGCCAGTTTGAGGCCAGTCTGGTTTACCTGAGACGTTCACTCTGAAAAAAACAAAAGCAAATCATGAATTAGTGTCCTGTCAGTTACCAGAGAAGGACTGAAAGGCATCACAAGTTGTAAGGAGTTCCTTACCACGTGAAAGTCAGGGCTTTCTGTCAGGTTAGGGTGGAGCATTTGGAGATGAAGAGTTTGACCCAATGCTTGGTGCTGGTGCTCCAGATAGCTCACCCACCCAAAGTTTCACAACTCCAGTTGCTGCTTGCCCTCTGTTCCAGCATGGTGCAAAGTCTGGAGAATAACAGGCTATCCCAGAGGGAGCAGACCCTTCGCTCAGAAGGACTTTCCTGTTGTAAACGTCATGAAAACAGGGACTTGCTNCCCTTGCTCACCACAGTGTCTCCAGACCAGTCACACTACCTGCAGTGTTTGTTTTAATGATTTCTGTTGAAGGGTCGGTCAGTTTGGTGAGCTTTAAGCCTACAACTCCACTGGATGGTTGTCTAATCTATGAGGCCCAGGTTGTCCGGGTGTGTGGAACTCCAGGGCTGGAGTCACTACAAGGCGAAGTCCTGCTTTAATGAGCGTAAAGAACCGAACGTGTTATTTTTCACTACCAATATCATGACCCAACTGAAGCCTGAGTGTTGAGAGAAAGAATGCCTNCTTGCTCTTGATTCTGGCTGGAATGAAGCCTTCATGAGCTGCATGTTGCTTTAAGGATTATAACTAATATAAAGTGGCCATTCATCATATAACTCCTAAAGGCTTCAAGCAAATTGCTACTGTAAACAAAGTGAGTAGATAAGAGCCCTGATACTTTACAGCCTTAGCTCAGTCACCAACCATGAAAGTCTAAGTACTGAAAATATATGAAGAATAAAAAGAACTCAGATTTCACATGTGCAGNNAAATGCACGTATACACATGCACAGTACCAAGTCTGTAAGAGCATATATGTTCACACATTAGATACTCAGTACTGATCCTGTTTAGGATCCCTCTTACCACACCCACCAAAAGAGCATCTTCAAAAGGAAAGAAGGGGCTTGGCAATTTATCTTCTAGAAATTGGCTGAGCTGAAAAGCTGGAAAGACAAACTAAATTTTTAATATTTATTTTGGGATAAGATTTTGCTATATCCTCCAGGCTGGATTCAAATCTGTAGTAATCCTCCTGCCTCANCCTTCTGAGTGCTGGGAGTGCAGACCTGTGTTACCACGCACAACTCTCTAATCATTCTTAAAGCAAGGCTCCCAACTCCTCTCCCTGGTGTCTAATCAATGAGGCGCGTAGGCCCTGTCTGTAGTGTGGTCCCCACTAATGAAAGAGTGGCTCAGTCCTATGTGACAGAGGAAGTGTCCACCTAGTTCCTATTGTCATTCTAGGATTTGCTTTTCTGGGTCCCTTGTCACTCAGCCAGTTCCTTGGGTTCCCTTGGGATTACAATGTCTCAGCTTGGCTGGCTCCTCGGCAGCCGAGGTAGAGCCAGTGCTTGAACTCAGTGGACCCTCAGTCACTACGGACCCTCAGTCACTACACCTAGACTGTGTTGAGGGCTCTCTGCATTTGCTTTCCAGTTAACGTTTAGGATAACTCCTCCCCACGGCTCTGTCATTCTGCCTGATTGATGCTAAATCAGAGTGGCATTCAAGATACTGCNGAAGCCTTAATAAGTTAACAGGGTAGGTGGGTAGGTGGGTGGGTGGGAATATAACCCAGTTTATACTTCTCCAGCATGCAAGAAGCCCTGGGGACCACGTTAAAAACAACTAAATTCTGTGAAATGCCTGATCCCAGCACTCAGGATGTAGACAGAAGGCTCAGGTTCAAGGTCATCTTCTGCTACATAGGCAGTTTGAAGTCAGCTTGGGCTATATGAGACCCTGTCTCAGCCAAGCAAATGAGTGTGAAAGCAAACTGGGGTGCAAACAGGCACTATTGGATGTTTTGGTGCAAGCTTGTGACTGAGGAGTGGAGTGGCAGATGAAGAATAATTCTTTTTCTTCCTTTTCTTTACTCCATCTTCCTCCTGTACCCCATTCTTAGGGTATGCACCTTTCATTGGCACTACCAAGAAGTGTGAGGTCTCTGGAACTCCCTGCTATGTATACAAATTAATCTTCAAATGATTGTGTGGGCTGTTTGGGTAACTACTCAAATAATGCTATAGAAAGTAGTATAATATCATCTTGGAGAAGGACAGGAGCTTTACATAGAAGTCAACATGACTCTTGTCTCGGGGAAGGAACTTGTAATCCAATTAAGAGCTAAATTTAGAGACACAATTCAGTAGGAGAATCCAATCAGAGCTTCCTTGTAAAACAACTCATCTTCCCAAACAAGCTCATTCCTAAGTGAATTTAAGGTCTAGAAACTGCCAACCTATTAACGTTTCTATAAATACACATGGGGCCANCTACTTAGCCAAGGAACTCTTCAATAACTTGAACACAAATTGTCAGAGGAAGGTTATTGCCAGGACTCCTGGAATTATATACAAAGCAGGGTAGGGGTGCACAGAGCAGTGNGGGGCAGTTAACTCCCAGGTATTAGTCTCAAGTGTTAATGGCTTATGTGTGAGCTGTCACACTTAATGTCAGTTACCTTGCCTGGGACCATTTTTCTTCTCCCTGATTCCAAATATGGCTATTGATCTGTTAAATGATTAACTTCTACAGAATCTGATAACATCCTTATGGAATCTGACTGTGATAAGCCTCTACACCCCCCAAATTCCTTCTGGATCTAGAATTCCATTTCAGGAGTCATCACACCCACATTGAAAAAAAACAAAAAACAAAAACATGGTTGAGTCAAATTTGTGCTCTTCCAATTTATAAGCCTGTCTTGTATTTCCTGTGGGTGGGGGGGAAAGGAGCCAGTATCTTCTATTGGCAATAAAAGGAGTGTTTGACCANGGGCACTTTCAGGAAGGTCCATTTTTCTCTGAAAACTCTGCCTCTCTGTGCTGGTGCTGTAGGAGTTCTTAAGCTTTCCAAACCCTCTAATTATCCAGAGAGCTAACCTAGCACTTTCCATCCCCGAGGAATTTACAGCATTGATGGAATCATCATATGCTCTCTATCATTGCCTAACAAGCTGCCCCCAAAGCAGCTTAATGCAGCCAAGGTGCATTGTGATACTGCTTCTGAGGAC
>LZPO01017357.1:296049-307917 GCA_001675575.1 Neotoma lepida | reverse complement strand
CACAACACACATACAATACACATACACAACACACACACAAAACACACACAACACACACAGACACACAACACACACGGACACACACAACACACACACATGGACACACACAACACACAGACACACACACACACACACACACACACACCGATACACATGAAACTTCTAGGTGCTACTGAACTAATGTGGATCATGCAAGGTTTGCAGGAGAATTCCACAGCTAGTGACACTATGGCGTGCACAAGATTCTGCCCTGGCCCNTGTATTACNTAGTCCCAAGTTTCTCTTTACCTCCACCTGTCTCTGACAGGCTCCTTCTCTGCGGGTCTGGCAGAGTTCCTTTTAAAAGAGATTTAGAACTGGGCCTGTGACTGCTTTGGTAGAATGTCTGCACAGCACACGCTCTGCCCTGGGTTTGATCCCCAGCACTGCATAAATCAGGTGTGATGTCACACGCCTGTAACTTCAGCTCTCNGCAGGGGTGGGAGCAGGAGGCTCAGAAGTGAATCAAGGCCAGCCTGGGCTATCTGAAACCCTGGGGAGAGGAAGGGAGTGAGAGAGGGAGGGAAGGAAGGAGGGAGGGGGAGGGAGGGAGAGACTAGTACAGGCAGAACCTGTAAGTCCTCTCCCCAGCCTCAACAACCCCCGCAGAAGCCCCACGCTCCTCCGCCTGGACTTTACAGCCTGACAGGGCAGGCTGTGGGTTATTTGGCTTTCATAAGCCATGTTATGTAACTTCCATCTTGAAGAGTGGAGCTGAGCCAACCTAGAGGTCACATCAGGAGGGAAAGTGGGAAGGAGGATGAGGATGAAGGCGTGAGGATGAGGAAGGGGAATAAGAAGGGAGGAGAAAAAAAAGAGGTGAGAGTGGAAATGGGGTGAGATGATTATTAATATTATTATTAGTATCTGCTGCCTGTTCATAGTTGTCGGTCCCTAGTGACAACATCTGTTATCCTGAAAAGATAATATCTTTTCATTCGGCATTCGGTCATCCTTCAGCTCTCACTCTGGATGACTGAACTGTATGCCCACAGCCTGCAGGTATCACCCCAGGGTCTGTTCCAATGACTGTCCTTATAGGAGGCAGTGGCAGGCTGATAGAATGCATCACTAGTGCTTCTGCTAGGAAATAAACAGGCCTGGTGCTGTGGAATGCTGTCCTCACGGCACGACAACCAACAGGCCTATCAGAGCTCCATCTGTGCAGCTCTGGGGAGGTCGTCATTCTCACCCAGGCCTGCAAGCCCACTCAGCTCACTGGTTTCCCATCTAAAACTTCAGTTCCAGGTGATCCAGCATCCTCTTTTTGTCCTGCATGGGCACCAGACACCCATGTGGCACCCATATGTACATACAGGCAAAACACTCATGCACATAAAATGAAAATAAATCAATATTTCAAAACAAAACAATGGACCTGGAGAGATGGCTCCATCATTAAGAATACTCCCAGAAGTCNTGCCTTCGGTTTGCCTACATCCTCACAACTGACTGGAAATCCATCCAAGGCTCTCTTCTGACCTCGGAGGACACCCATGTGGCATACACAGACACACAATGCATACATAAATAAATAAATATTTGAAGTCACCCAATTTAAGAAAAAAATGAAGCCAAGCGGTGGTGCTGCACTCAGGAGGCAGAGGCAGGTGGGTCTCTGAGTTTGAGGCCAGCATGGTCTACAGAGGATGTTCTGGGACAGCTAGAGCTACACAGAGAAACCCTGTCTCAAAAAACCAATAAAGAAAGAAAAGAAATAGGAGAAGAGAAGTAAACAAGCAAACAAAATAACAANACCAAAACATGGGCAGGCTATCAAGGCATCCCCTTCATCAGCCTGTTTGGTAATGATCAGGGCACCACACACCCAGCCCATTGTACCCCGGCCAAGCTTCTGTTCTTGGTGTCACCAAATTTACTAACGATGGTTCCAGAATGACATTAGCAGTCCCACACCCCCACCCCAGCTAGCAGTTAAGGAGATTTCTGGTTTTTTGCCTAAGGGGGAAGGTTCAGTGGTTAGGTGGATGCCTCTCTCCAACAGTCCCTAGAGAAAGCACAAACATGGAAACATATGGGGAAGGATCTAGGGGAGGAGGCGTCTAAGAAGTTTGGAGAGCNTATTTTTCAAGTCAGAAAAGACATAGCCATGTTTTGGGGGGTGGGGGTAGGAAGACAATAGCCCCTCCTAAGCGAAGGATTGTAGGGTTTACTTGAAGAGANAGGAGCAGAGCNCTGAGCANGTCAGACCAGCAGCAGCTTTTGAGAGGTGGGGTCCCTGCAGCAGAAGCCACTTGTCACCTTCCCAGATAGTTCTTTACTTCCAGCTCTGGCTGGGCTGGACAGCCTAGGA
Organism: Neotoma lepida; assembly: GCA_001675575.1. Classification (NCBI taxonomy): domain Eukaryota; kingdom Metazoa; phylum Chordata; class Mammalia; order Rodentia; family Cricetidae; genus Neotoma; species Neotoma lepida. Next base: position 305,564 of record LZPO01017357.1, on the reverse strand, counting down.
ACTCCCAGATAGAATCTGCTCCCAAGGGCTCAGAGTCCGGGAACAATCCAGGTTAAGGACAGGGCCACTCTTGATTGTCAGCACAGACAGATTTATTAGAGGGCAATGACAGGACAGATAAGCAGCCCTTCATCTAAAGGGGGGTACATCCCAAGAAAGACCCTGGAGGACTCTTGAAAATTCAGATAGGAGCCAGTCATGGTGGCATTTGCCTTTAATCCTAGCACTTGGAAAGCTGAGGTAGGAGGATCTCTGTGAGTTTGAGGGTAGCCTGATAAAGTGGGTTTTAGGACAGCTACACAGAGAAACCCTGTCTCAAAAAGAAAAAAACAAAAAGAAGAAAAAGAAAGCTCAGATAGGAATGAATCCCATCTATACCATATTTTCTTAAACATACACAGATTTATTCATTTTCTCTGTGTCTNTGTCTTTCTCTTTCTCTNTCTTGATAAATCTCAACACTCAGNGACCCAGAAGATGTCTTAGTGGTTAAGAGCACACACCACTTCTGCAGAGGACCTAAATTCAGTCCCTAGCCCCCACCAGGGGCANCTCACAACCACCTGTAACTCTCCCTCCAGGAAACCCACACCTTCTGGCCTATACAGGTGTATGTATGAAGGTGCACATACCCCCACCCCATAATTAAAAATAAATCCTTGAGAAATAAAACTCACTGCCCTGGGACTCAAACCAGAGGCAGTCTCCCTGCTAGGTAGGTTCTCAAAAGCTGGGGTTTCAGGTGTGAGCCCCTAGGCCAAGCTGCTTCTCTTAACTGTCTACCATGCTCCTGTCTGAAACTTTTACAGCCTGAGGCCTCATGGTAAAGAGAGCACACACTTCTTTTGTCTGTACTACTTTATAGACAAGTGACTCGTTTTTACCCTACATTTTAGCAATTTTAGCACTTGGTAATTTTTTCTGTCATTGGTTATTTGAGAACTTTCATCCTACCACTTAGGGCAGTCCAAGGCTTCTCTTAGATATATCTCTTAGATATATCCAAATTATCAGCCACCACTCCTGCCCTTACTAAGACAGGGTACTTAACANGGAGTACTTAACACAAGCACTGTGATCTGAAGATGGAGATTGCCGCTCAGTCAAGGCTTAGCATTGCTAGCACAAATACTGAACAAAGGATGATTCATGACCCAGGCAGGGCAGAGGAGGATGGCTATTCTTGCTACTCAGAATGCCCTGTGTACAATTTAAAGCTTAGGAGTTGTTTGTCTTTGGATGGAGAGGGTCAAACCTAGGGCTTCACTCACGCTAGGCAAGCACCCTACCTTCGCAGGCAGGGATTTTTCACTTAGTGTTTTCAGATGTAGGTCAACCTCAGCTAACTGAAACTTTGAATAAGGGAGCAACTGTAGGAGTGGGGTGCACATGCTTGTATTTATATACAATAGAATTTATCTATGTTATAACATCTATTTATACATATATCATATAAATATGTTCTATTGTATATGAATATATGCACACTCATGTACAGATATCAAGCACATAATATATGCACACAACATTAGTGCAGCCATGACAGGCTGCAGACTAACAATATTGGGATTAGGCCTCACCATTACAATAACCAGGAAAAGCCACAAACTGTACCCTGCGGGGAACCAATCAGAATTGAGACAAACAAGTGCTAAATGCTCTAGAACATAAAGGATAGCTTATATCACTTGTATATACGTTGCTCATTCCCTTGCAGCAACACCAGTACCAATCACTGTTNGACAAGACTTCTGTTGCCTCATTCCTGCCCAATCAGGATTTCAACCCCCATCTGAATGCAGAACTCCCTTACCCCCATCCCTTACTCCTTAAAAACCCTGCCTCAACTGAGCTCAAGGCTCTCCCTGATCCATCTGCTGCATCAGAAAGGACAGAGAGCCCAAGCTTGAGCTTGCATTAAAAACTCTTTGCTTTTGCATACAAATTTGGACTCCTGGTGGTCTCTGGGGGGCTCATGATGCAGCATAACACTGTACTGGTTAGGTTTCTATTGCTCTGACAAACACCACAACCAAAAGCAACTCTGAAGGAAATGGTTTATTTCAGCTTACAGTTGTGCTCATTATGAAGAGAAGGGAAGTCTGAGCAGGAACCTGGAGGCAAGAACNGAAGCAGAGACCATGGAGTAATGCTGTTTACTGGTTTGCCCACCATGGCTCAACCTGCTTTCTTATACCACCAGGTCCAGCTGCCCAGGGATAGCACCACACACAGTGGGCTGGACCCTCCCACAGCAATCATTGATCAAGAAATGCCTCACAGGCTTGCCTAGAGGTCAATCTGATGGAGGCATTTCTCAGTTGAGGTTCCTTTTCCAAGATAACTCTAGGGTGTGTCAAGTAGACAAAACAAAAATCCAAGACACGTGCTTATAATCCTAACACTGGGGAAGTGGAACAAGAGGATTGGCATTTTAAGGCCATTTTCAGCTACATAGGGAATTCTAGACTAGCCTAGGCTACCTGAGCCCCTGTCTCAAAACACCAAAATACAAAGGAAAAACAAAAAGCAAAATAACAATTACTGATAGCAGTGACATTCTGGGAAGAGAACCTGGAGATGGGGATAGAATTGTTTGTTATCTCTCTCTCTCTCTACAGTTTGGAGTTTTTAAAATCATGATCATCTCAGAAGAAAAGCGTTGAGATTCTGGGACAAGTGAGTAGTAGAGGACAGNATCTGATCCTGTCACCTTTTGGGTACGTCACTTTATTAATCTCTGATATTCAGTTTCATCACCTCTCAAGTGGTTATGTCCACTCGGCGGCTGTGCCAAAGCACTGTGTCAAAGCACTGTGTCAGGAACATAGCAGATCCTTTTCTGTCCTCTGCTCCCCTACCCCTGAGGTGGGTAGAGCCCCATGGCACCTCAGTGCTCATGGCTTGGGTTTCTCTTCTCCAGCCAGGAAAGTCGTCGCTCTAGTGACAGCTATTTTAAGTCAACTGACCTTTCCTGCAAACGCTCCAGATGCCTCTATCTTAGGCTGATGACGAAGATGGCCCATGGCAGAGGTTCCTGGGGGTGTGTTGGGAGGTGGGGCAGAGGTGGGGCTCTGTATTTGTCAGACCCATATGATCTCCTGGCTCCTGGGTTCTGCAGACTTCTCCTGCTGGAGATGCCTGCCTGCCAGCAATCTTGGAGAAGACAGAATTAGCTGCTTTGGGTTCCAGGTCCCCTCCTCCCTTTGGCCCAATGTAGCTAGAGCTTTGGTTTCCTACTGCTCTCTTGCCGCCTTGAGCTCTCTCCTGAGGGTCACAGAGCCTTGTCAGAGAAGCAACTTTGGGCTGGCAGACAGGCCTTCCAGAAAACTGCTTCATCATTTCCTTCAGAGGCACTGTCAGGAGCCCATTTCCTTGTCTGGTTCCTGCAAACTCAGGGATACCATCAGAAGAAGGGCTGGGGTTCTTTTGTTTACTTTGGGCATGATTTGGTATAGTGCAGGCTGCCTTTAAGCTCTACATAGCTGAAAATGACCTTGGTCTCCAGACCTTCTGCCCTTACCCTCAAATGCAACCATCACTGGGAAATGCAGGGTTCTGTAACCCCCATCATACTCTCACCTTGACTCACTGCACCGGCATCAAATAACCGAGACAAATCCAGTGTTCAGGCAAACACAGCGGTGCATGTCTGCAGTCCCAGCCACCTGGGGGGCCGAGGCAAAAGGATTAAGAGAGTTGGAGGCTAGCCTGTGCAATTTAGCAGGACTGTTTCAAAACAAAATTTAGAAAAGAGCTAATGGTTGGGGCTGGGAATGTTACTTATTTGTCTCTCATCACATGAACCAAGGTAAGGGGATACACTGCTGTGTATACTTACGTAGACCAGACTAACCCTAGAAAACAATAGATTTGTTTTGATTTTATGTGTGTGCATATTCTGTTTGAATACATATTTGGTATCTATGAAGCCAGATAAGGCTGTTGGTTCCCCTAGAACTGGAGTTACAGATGGTTGTGAGCTACCATGTGAGTGCTGGGGGAAAAACTCAGGTCCTTTTGAAGAGCAGAAAGTGTTCTTAGATGGTGGTGGTTTGAATGAGAATGGCCCCAGCAAGCAGAAGAACCTGGCAGCTTTGGTTACGTGGTTCTGGATTGAGAGTCAAGAAGGGTACAAGAAAGGGGTTGTGGAGTCTTCCTCCATGGTTAGGGAAAGCCAGGCTTGTGGCAGGAGAGTCCCTACATGGAGGCCTACTGAGGCCACTATGTCAAGCTGTGAAGGTAGAGCCTGGATTGTGTTAGAGACTCACGCTATTGGAGATGCCAGAGATGTGAGATGCCTGCCAAGGAGAGCTGCAGACAGGGCATGGAAACAGACCAAGAGAGAGAAGTTATGTTGTAGTCAACAAAGCTGGGAGGGGAGAGTCATCTAAGTCCTTTGCCATCAGACACAGGATTTGAAGTTTGCCCTGCTGGGTTTTGGTCTTGATTTGGTCCACTGTTTCCTATGTTCCCTTTCCTCCCTTTAAGAATACTAATTTATATTCTGTGCCATTGCATGTTGGAAGTATGTAACTTGATTTTTGTTCTTACAGAGGGTTACAGTTAAGGGATTGTCTTGAGTCTCAGAAGAGATTCTGGACTTTTAAACAGTCTTGAGACTGAAAAGACTATGGGGACTTTTGAAGTTGTACTGAATCCATTTTGCATTACTACAAGCCTATGGGGTTCAGAGAGTGGAATGTGGTGGTTTGAATGAGAATGGCCCCCATAGGTTCATATGTTTGAATGCTGGAAGTGTTTGGGAAGGATTAGGAGGTTTGGCCTTTTTGGAACAGGTGTCACTGGAGGTAGACGTTGAGATTTCAAAAGTCTGTGACAGGTCCAGTGTCTCCCTCTACCTGCTGCCTGTGCATAAGGACGGTTCTCAGCTACTGTTCCAGTTCCATGCCTGTCTGCTTCCCTTTATGATGATCATGTACTAATACTCTAAAACTGTAAGCAAGCTCCCAATTAAATGTTTTCATTTATAGAGTTGCCTTGGTCATGGTGTCTCTTCACAGCAATAGAACAGTGACTAAGACAGCTGCTGAGCCATCTTTCTGGCCTCAGAAGTGTGTATGTGTGTGTGTTTAGTGGACATCTTACTAAAGTTAAAACAGAGAAAAATATGGTAAAGCTAGAAAAAATATAGTAAATGTTAAGGTTAAATTCTAGAACTACAATTCATTTTACCATTTCCTAAATATTTAAAACATTGTTTTATAATGAAAATACCTAAAATTCATTTCTCTCTCTCTCTTTCTCTCTCTCTCTGTGTGTGTGTGTCTCTCTCTCTCTGTCTCTCTCTCTGTCTCTCTCTGTCTCTCTCTCTGTCTCTCTCTCTGTCTCTGTCTCTGTCTCTGTCTCTTTCTCTCTCCAGGGTCTCAGTGTCCTGGAACTCACTATATACACGAGACTAGCCTGAAACTCACAGAAATCCACCCACCTCTGCCTCCTGAATGCTGGGATTAAAGGTGTGTGCCACCACGCCTGGCTTAAGATGTAGTCCTTAATAGGAAGTTTTATGGGAAAAGAAAGTGTCCTTTTCCCTCAAGTACTGAAGATCACACATAGGCTAGGTAAGCACCCTGCCACTGAGCTCTATCTCCACTCCCCAAACTGGACAAAACGATAAAGATAGTTCACCTCCCCCAAAGGCCCTGTCAGGGTGCTGGTTGTCACATCTGGTGAGATTTCTGTTTTTGTTTTGAGACAGGGCCTCTCTTCATAGTCCTGGCTGTCCCAGAACTCACTCTGTAGACCAGGCTGCCAGGGAACTCAGAGATCCACCTGCCTCTGTCTCCCAAATGCTGGGATTAAAGGTATGCACTATCACTCCTTTTAAGTAACTATAAGTTTCAAAGCAAATTAAAGAGCATGGGCAAAGTGTGCTTGCTGTGTAAGCCTAGCTTCAAGTCAAATGCCTGAGGCTCCCCTACCAACTCAGTTGCTATCATCAAGACNTTGTCTGTGGATCTTGCACTGACTCAAAATGGTGGCCTAAGGCTTAAGTAATGGTTTTCCGGGATTCTGATGTGAGTGAGATTGTGTAAGAGGGCTAACCGCTGGCCTGGCTTNAGTCACTCTCAGCTGGTTTTTATCCTGTTCCTGCAACTCTGTGTGAGAGGTAGATTATCCTTGCTTAACTGATGAAGAAACCAAAGCCATAGAAAGTATGATTTGCTTAACTCGTCACAGATGNGCAAGGAGCAGAGTCAGGATTGAAACCATTGCTCCTGCTAACTCCACCTTCTTGCTAAATCCACCTTCCTACTAACTCCATCCTCTTGCTAACTCCACCCTCCTGCTAACTCTATCCTTTTGCTAACTTCACCCTCCTTCTAACTCCATCCTGTTGCTGGTACTTGACTGTAGTGATATATTGTGTCCCCCAAAATATTGTGCACTCCAATAAACTTATCTGGGGTCAGAGAACAGAACAGCCACTAGATAGACATAGCAGCCAGAAAGTGGTAGCACATGCCTTTAATCCTAGCATTCCAGTGGCAGAGATCCATCCAGATCTCTGTGAGTTCAAGGTCACACTGGAAACAGAGCCAGGCGTGGTGGTACACACCTTTAATCCCTAGACTTGAGATCTATGTCTTGCTTGGGAAAGACACAGGCCTTTAACCCCAGGAAGTAATGGCAGGAAGCAGAAAGGTATATAAGGTGCGAGAACCAGAAACTAGAGGCTTTTTAAGCTTAGAGGCTTTGAGCAGCAGTTCAACTAAGTTTCATTAGGAAGAGGACTCAGAAGCCTACAGTCTGAGGAAACAAGATCAGCTGAGGAGCTGGCAAGGTGAGGTTGGCTGTGGCTTGTTCTGCTTCTCTGATCTTTCAGAATTTACTATTATCTCAGTTTTCTTAGAGTTCCCTAAAGATGCTGTCACCCCAGACAACAGGAAGCAGTCTAGAGAGTACAACGCCCACATTCCCAAGAGGTAGAATGGGTAGTTTTCAGTCATTTGGGGGGTCATGGATATTTGTCATCATTTGGGGGGTTGGTTACAAGTTGTTGTTGGTCATGGTTAGGAAAAAAGATGAACATAGATTAGATTCAGGGATCTCTTTCTGAAATGAAACAAGGGGATTATAGAAACGATAGGATAACAGGGCAGATTATTGTATCTACTTTCAAACTAAAAAAGGCAACTACTAGTCTCAAATACTTTACATTGGTATGCCTTTTTTTATATTAATACAAATTTAAGGTTATTTTTGTTATACTGTATTATATGTTTCTATTTCTTGTTTAAGGCATTGTACCTATGTAGCTCATATAAAAATGTAATACAAAGTTCTAGTCCTTGAAAGCTATTTAAGATAATAAAGAAATACAGGTTAATAGTCATCTATAACAATCAAACTCATATTCATGTTAGGTATGTTTTCAAGGTCATACAGAAATATATTTTAGATATATAGGTGATCTTCAAACACTTCAAAGATCTACAGAATATGGCATTTAAAATGCTTTAATAACATAAGGCTTTTCATGACATTGAGATACATCTGCTCCTGGCAGTATCAATTTACTTCAAAAATGGATGATGGGCATCGAAGAACCTCCATATGGAGTTTGCTTTCTTCATGGCAAAGCTAGCCATTTGGGCAAGAAACTGCCCATGCCTTCACTGCTGACAGTATNCTGTNCTAAATGGACAAGTGGGACNTAAAAGAAAGTGACTGCCTAACTTTCCAAGACAGGGTAGGACAGTCCTTCAAAAATTCCTGCTTCACAGAAAACTCGGTCATTTAGGCCTGTAGTCCAAAGATGGATGCCCCAATGTTACAGAGGAGCCTTGGGTGACTGTCTAGGCAGCCAGCTGTTTCTGTCATTTCTATAGTTTTGGAAGTTGCTGTACTTCCTGTTTACTCAAGTAATAGTATATCCTTTTTGTGTCTCTGATGGAGTTAAAGACTAGACAGTTATAGTTACATTTTTCCTTGTTACCAAATTCATAAAAGAAACTCACAAAAGAGGTGTAAAGTGTATAAGGTTGAGAGACATAAAAGCTTAAATCGTTTATTGTAAGACGAATTTCTAAACAGTCTTATTAATAAACACACAGAACAAGAAATAGGGGTGAAAATCTGACAGAGATCAGAGGAATTAGGAGCAAGCCACCAGCTAGCCTCACCTCACCAACGCTGTCNCTACTTCCAAAGAGCGAAGTGAAGAGAAGAGAGCGACTTCCTGTCTAACCCAGCTATTTATGCCTGTCCATTCTGCTAACTCATTTCCTATCTTCACCAAGCTACATCACTTCCTGTCTGTCTGCACGGAGCTCCAGAACTCTATGGCTGATGCTGGGATTAAAGGGATGTGCCACCACCTCCTTCCGCTAGTTCCCAATGTGACCTTGGAGTCACAGAGAACCAAACGGATAAAGGGNGTGTGCTAACTTGCATGACTATTGTTTTACTGCTAGNGGCTGGCTGCCCATTTTTCCTCCGATCCTCAGATAAATTTTATTGGGGAACACAGATAAAATATCACCACAGTTTATCTAAGAAAATGTTTTGAGATCTAAAAAAAATTAGTTTTGGGTTGGTAATATGTTAGGTAGAAAGTGAATTAGGTACAAAACTTTGGACTCATCAAGAAAGGACAGATAATAGAATATTTTCTCTGAATTTGTCAAATACAANTGGACTGGACATTGTGAATNTCATTCTTACCTGATAATTGTTCTTATTGTTTATAGTTTTATTATATTAGANTTAAAANNTTTTCTTTTTATTTGGACAAAAAGGGGGATATGTGGAATACTCTCCTACACTATGTGAAGATGTGTTACTGTGATTGGTTCAATAAAGAGCTGACTGGCCAATAGTTAGGCAGGAAGAGGTTAGGAGGGACTTCTGGGGACAGAGAGGTCTAGGGGAAGAAGAAAGGTGAGATCGCCAGCCAGACACAGAAGAAGCAGAACATTCAGGAAGAGAGGTAAAAGCCACAAGCCATGTGGCAACACAAACATTAATAGAAATAGGTCAATTTAAGTTATAAGAGCTAGTTAGAAAGAAGCTAAGGCCAAGCTTTCATAATTAACAATAAGTCTCTGTGTCATGATTTGGGGGCTGGCGGTCCAAAAANCCTGCTACACAAGTTCTTTCCAACTTTCAAGTTCTAGGCTTCTGGCCTCTTATTAGAAAACATTGTCAAGTTTCTATAGAGGTCTGGCTATACAGTGTTGCTTGTACAGTGAAATTTATTTAATTTATTCTGAGTTGCTGGGGATTGAACCCAAGACCTTGTGCATGCCATACAATCACTGTATTACTCAGCTGTATCCCCAGCCTGTAGTATAATTTAAATGGTAACATTAATCTCGTCACCTGNCATCTACCATTATGAGTTTATGTCTTTGGATATTATACATGGTTTCAGCTTTTTTNTCTGTTTTCAAAGTCACTTTTTATTTCAAATATCAATGTTTAAAACAAGCAAGCAAATTACTATGGAATTTTATTAACAGTCATCTTCCTTAACTAATTAATTTTTAATT
>LZPO01017357.1:273886-284541 GCA_001675575.1 Neotoma lepida | reverse complement strand
ACTTGAATTCACTATATAGCTGAGGATGAACTTCCACCCTTTTTGCCTCTGCCTCCCAAGTGCTGGGATTATAGGTGTGCACCTCCGTGCCTGTTTATGCTTTGCTAAGGATGGAACCAGAGCTTTGTATGTGCATGCTAGGCAAGAGCCAAGTACATCGCCAGGCCTATATAGTATCCCTTTCTCAGCTAGAGTAGGGATACTGATGGCTGGTGTTGGAGGAAGGCACTAAATATTTCGCCCAAGTATGGGGATCTAGAGATCCCCAAAGTAAATTTGGAGATCCTTGGCCTTTTCTTAGTTGATAGACATGGTACCCACTCATTTTGACTGCTCAAGGAATATCCATTCACCACCTGGAAATAAGAAGGGAGGGAGAACCAGCTGGGGACATAACTTAGTAGTAGAGTACTTGTCTAGCATGAGCATGGTCCTGGGTTCAACAGTACAAAGACTAGGGAGAGGAGGGAGAAATATTTCTCATGGTGCTCTGGAAATGGTGGGGAGGAACCACCGATACAGGTCTATCTAAGACAGCTCAGGTAGAGCTAATCTTGGTTGCTGTGGTTATAGCAGTCCTTATCCCATCTCAGGAATGCTTCTCTTTTTGACAGATAGAAACACATGACAGAAAACCACAAGTCAAAATGCAGAGTTGCGGTGCCTAGTCCCAANGGATGCATCTACAGTACAACTCCCATATCCAAGGCTCAGGGATCGTTGTGGAAGACAAAGATCCTCCCAGAGGATCAGGGAGTTTGCTGTCTCAGAAGCTACGTCCATAAAGGCTCACCAACATGAATCCCTAAACATGAGCTGAACAAGGACAATAGACATGCTAACGTGGATGGGAAAAGCCCTTGAGGNCTCAGACCTACACAAAGAGTTACAGTCAATTAAGGAATGCTGAAAGTGGGAGAAGTCATCTTCCCCAGGGAGGAGGAGCACACCAAATTGTTATCCAATACCAAATAGTCAGCCCCGAAAACNTNCATGCAAGTAAGATTATACAAACTGAGCAGGTTGTATTTATGTACTTAGGAATATATATGTATATACACAGATATGTATGTAACAACAATTAATCAAAAAAGANAGCATGAATTTGAAAAANAATAAGGAGGGATACATGGAAGNNTTTAGACCAGTGGTTCTCAACCTTCCTAATGCTGTGACCCTCCAATATAGTTCCTCATGCTGTGGAGACTCCAATCTTAAAATNATTTTGTTACTACATANAATTATTTNGTTGCTATTTCATAACTTTAATTTTGCCACTGTTATGAATTGTACCTATATCTGTGTTTTTCAATGATCTTAGGTGACCCCTGTGAAACAGTCTTTCGACCCTCAAAGGGATTGAGACCCACAGGTGAGAACTGCTGGTTAGAGAGAGGAAAGGGAAGGGGGGAAATGATGTAATTGTATTATAATTTCAAAAAATTAAAAAATAGTTTTAAAAAATTTTAAAAAAGGAACTGAAGAAAAGAGCTGAACACTCTAAGCTTAAGGCGGGAAATGTCCTGGAATTTTGCCTTTTCTCTGGTCTCCTTAGTCTCAGTAACAGGTTCACAGCCTTCTGTTTGGACAGTGGTCCTATGGGCATANGAGCTCAGGGAACACTCTCCAAAGTGAATTAGAATTCAGGAGAAGATGCTCAGTGCAGGGCCTGAGGGAAGTAAGNAAGGGATCCTACTCCTGAGAATTACTGGNTTTTCTCAGAAGATAAAACTGGTGAGCTCAACGCCTGTGTNCTCAATCCTGACCTCGTAGTCTACGACAGGACAGCTAGATTCTAGCTGCTAGAAGGTGAGCAAAGGGCTATCGGTTCCCTGAGGGCTAAGCTGGGAATCAAGTAAACTACAGTCAGGAAGGTACCTAGTGATGGGGGCAAGGCAACAGGCCTTCCTTAAAGCTCAGCACATTGGAGGTCAGCCTCCCGTTTTGTCTTCACCCCACTGTCACTCCTTTGCTGGGGCCTGAGGTTGCCTCTGTTTCCAGCTCTCGGAGCTCTTCTTTGCAATTCTAGGGGGATGAGGAGGAAGTGCGCTGAGGTGATAGGAGGCACATGGCAGGTACTATTTATGGCTTGGGCTGAACTCTGATGTCCTAAAAAGAATGTTTCTGACACTTTCTGACTTCTGGGAATCAGGCAGGCTTGTGACAAACGCTGCCTAGAAGCTTGCGGTCCATGGTGTGGGAGAGGCCTGAGCAGGGGAAGATGGACATGGTGACATCACTGATGGAGCTTCCCAGGGGCTGTCATTTACTCATTCATGCAGTTACATCTGTCAGACCCCATTCTGTCTGCATGAGATACATGGCAACAAAGCAGACTTACTATTTCCATCTTCATGNGTTTTATGTTCTGGCAAGAGGAAGACAAGATAGTAGTAATTTTTCAAAAGTAACCAGTCATGATGCTTACCTGCCATCCCNNAAGGAGATGGAAATAGGAGGATCCACAGCCTCCTTGCTCAGTATCGCCACACGGTGCTCTTCTTTCTTTCTTTTCCTGAGGACTTGTGTATGTGTGTGTTACTGGAGACTAAACTGCTGTCCTCACACTGCTGCTCTACTTTGTATTTAACACTTTTCAAAACATTAAACATTTCAAGGTCAGCAAGATAGCTCAGAGGGTCCAGGCATTTGCTACCAAGCCTGATATCCTGAGTTCAGTTGATCCTCAGACCCACATGGTAGGAGGGAGCTGACTCCTGCAGGTTGTCTCTGACTCTACACATACACACACATCTCAGGAATAAATATTTTAAAAAATTTTAAATTATACTTATTTTAGAATGACTTTTATTTGTTTGTCTATCTTTCTGTCTGTGTAGAGACAAGGTTTCACNCAGCCCAGGTTGGCCTCAAACTCACTATGTGGCAGGGAATGCCTTAACTTCAGGTCATGAAATGTTCAGGAGGAGCCTGGTACCTTTTTATTTAACACACTGAAGACATCATCAGAGGTTTTAGATGGGTTTCCCAGGGCTGCTGTAAGAGAGTGCCTCACGATGAGTTATTTCAAACATTCTCACAGTTCAGGGGATTAGAAGTCTGAAACCAAGGTGTTGGTGAGATTAGTTCCTTCTGGAAGCTCGGAAGAGCCATCTGTTCCATGCTTTTCTCCAGGTTTCTCCTGGTTTCTGGCAATCCTTGGAATCCCTTCATTTGTAGATGCGTCTTCTGAAGCTCAAGGCCTCTCTCCAATGCTGTGTGGCATTTCCCCATGCTTATGTGTGTCTAAACGGCTTAAAAAAATTTTTTTTGAGACATGTAACTCTGGCTGACCTGGAACACACTTTATCAACCAGGTTGCCTTGGCCTCACAGAGATTTGCCTGCTTCTGCTTCCCAAACCCTGGGATTAAAGGTGTGTGTCACCATGCCCAGCCCAAATGCTCTTCTTATATGGATACTGGATTTAGGGTCTAAGTGAGTCCACTCTGAACTCATCCTGAACTGATTAAGTTTGCAAAGGTCACAATTTCAAATAGGTTTTCATTTAGAGGCACCAGTAGGTGGTAATGTCGGGGCTCTTACTCAGTTTAGTGCAGACTGCTGGGGTCCTGTCTGATGAGTTCAGGAGTCTTACCCAGCTCTGCTTTCAGGCTGCATTCAGTGTCCAGCTTTGTTCTCACTGTCTTGACTTCCTGTCCTGTAATGGGAGAATTGTTGCTAGCAATCCACAGAGTCTGCTTAAAGGGCAAAGGATTTTATTAGAGAAAGAAAGTCATGATTCAGAACAGAGGAATTTTTGCAGGGTCCTGGAAGGCTGAGGCACAGTCCCATGCTGTTCTTTCGCCTAGTCTGTCTCCAGCATCCAAAACCACGAGGGAGCCAAGAGAGAAGCTGCATAAGTACATTCTAGGTCTTAAGGGTCCTGAGCAGCCACACCCCAGGAGCATGTACTTCAAGGTCATAGGCAGGTAACAGTTACCTGCTACCTCACTAGGGGTAGTGCTTCAAGGTCATAGCTAGAACAGCTACCCACTGCAGCCTTGCATCCCATTTCTTGGCCTGGACCCTACAAGTTTATCTGATAGATAATATAAACCAGATTGTATTGGATTAATGGAGCTGCTTGGACATGGCCCAGTTTTACCATTTCACCAATGATTCACATACTTATCAAACTTGATATTACAGTTTCATTCATTTATTTAGTGTGCTTGTGGGTGTGAGTATGTGGGCATGNGCTTGGCATGGCCCGCATGTGGAAGTTAGAGGAAGATAGAACCTGGCTCCCTCCCTCCATGTGGGTCCTGAAGCTTGAGCCCAGGTCACCAGGCTTGGTGGCAAGCATGTCTACCTGGCATCTCACTGGCCACTGCATGTATTTTTAGCTACCACTAGGAGAAGGATATCAGAAGGATATCTGGCTCTCAACAGAAACAGTCAACCACAACTCCGAGGCAGGAAGCTCATTCTCTGGCAAACAAAGGTCTCTCTGGGGTCTTATTTAAGAATAAGCTCAGGCTGAGCACCCTGTCAGCAGTGGAGGTATTTCCTCTAATGGGATGCTTATTCCTACACATCTCAATCACTTGGCCACAGTGGATTCAAAGCAGTCATCTAAGGGCTTGCAGTCACATGTGAGCCACTGAGCATTGAGAGAGAAGCCTAGAGAAAGAGGGGTCCTCCCTCCTCCCAGCTTCAGAAGGGTTTTCCAGGATAGAGGCTCTGAGTCTTGCTTTGGATCAGCTTATCAATTTTGGATCAGGTCTAGTAACTGTTTCCTGGGCCTGGTCTGGGCTCAAAGGCATGAGTATGTGAGTAGAAGTCACTAGAATCCACCTNTAGTTTCTGTATCAGTCCTAGAGAAGGGGAAGTAGAGTCGTTGGTGATGGAAGCATTACCTGTGTGTACTTTGCTCCCTTTTGACCACTGAATCTCAGTTCCTGGCACCCTGTGCACAGAGCTCAGCTATCTGCCTNGACAGACTCTCCTGTTAATGAGTAGGAAGGTGCATCCATCCAGTGAACCTGGAGCTCGGAAGAGTGGATAGTTCTATTTCGCTTCCCCATTCACACTAGGCAGAGTCAACTTTCAGCCTTGTTGAGTCATCTTTGGACTAATATTCAGTGAGCATGTTCTTTCCCTTTTTCCGGAGAGTCTGCCAATAGCTTTTTTATTTTTTTCACACCCCCCCCCATTAATCTTAATTTTATATGTATTTTGTTTTTGTTTTTGTTTTTGTTTTTTTCCTGAATGCATGTCTGTGTCCCACACATGGTCTGGGTGCCCATGCAAACCAGACCCCATGGAACTGGAGTACAGATAGCTGTGAACTGCTTGTAGGTGCTGGGATCAAACCTGGCTCCTCTGGAGAGCATCCAATGCTTTTAACCATTGAGCAATCTCTCCAGCTCCTGCCAGTGTCTTTAAGCTGGTGTGTGGGTGTGTCCATGAGGTGTTAATAAAAATATCAAAACTTTCATTTCACACTTTCATTAGCCCTTCAGGAGACAATATTTCCCTTTTTACTTTCTGCTACTTTTTCTCATAAGGTTCAGTTGTCAATTACAATTACCAAGCACAAAACAATAACAGTAACAACAACAACAAAAACAAAAAAAACCCCAAAAACCTAAATAGTGGGAGCAAGAAGGTCCTTGCACCCACAGCTCTCCAGGGAAACCAGGAATGTTAAGCATGCAGGATTGCCCTCGAAAAGGAAAGGGTGTATAACCTGTTTTCCTGTCCAGAAGGTTGGGAACTGGAGATGCTTAACAGCCTGGTGATTTGCATTANCTGAAGGGCCAGGCCATACCAAGTTCCCACAATTAGGACCCTTACATTATCTGTATAGCCAGGGGCTTCCCCAAGCTCCCACAACCAAGACCAGAGGTGGCTAATAGCCCAAATTTCCTCTACACTATCTGTATGACTGAGACCAGGCAGGATCCCTTCTCTAGGCCCTTAAGGTAACACAGGTAGCCTATCTCTAGATTTCTTCTTGGAAGAAATGTCAACTTTGAGTGTAATTATGCAGAAATTGTATCACACTAGGAAACCTTTTCCAAATTGTGCTGTGTTTAAATGTGCTGGCAATGAACCGCCTGGTGTCAGACTCCCGAAGTCTGATCCAGTCTGAGAAAGTCAGGCTGAACAGAGTTTTCATTCTCACCTCTTCAAGGGTCATTTCCATGCCTGCTATGACACCTGCAGAAACCACCCCCCCACCCCCGCTTACATTTGAACACATCTTTGTTAACTTCAGCACTTGGGAGGCTGAGGCAGGAGAATCATGCATTCCAGCCCAATCTTGACTATTTGGAGGGAACTTCTCAAAGAAACCAAAACAGGACCAGCAAGATGGCTCAGTGGGTAAGAGTAGGCTGCCAAATCTGCAGACCTGATTAAATCCAATCCCAGAACCCATATGGTGAAAGGAGAGAAACCACTTCCAAAAGTTGTTCTCTGACCTCCACATGTGTGCTGTGGCATGCATGTCCACATAGATACACAAAGACACATAAAGTAGATAAATAAAATATAAAGAAACAACAGCAAAGACAAAGCAAAGTAATACAGAAAAGACACTAGTAAATTTGAAAATATTTGTCCAGGGCTTGAGAGTAACCAAAGCCTTCGATCTCTTTCAGCTTTTACAAGACCCGTTGAGACTAAGTTCAACAGTAACTGTCCTGGCAGAAGCAAAGATGCTTTAGACACTTGTGCCTTNCCCTGTTCCCCATCAGCTATCAGAATGTTGGAACAATGGACTCTGAGGATTTGGATTTTCTCCAAAAGATCTCATGCTGGGAGAGGAGATCACCTGAAACCCAGTGCCAGTGGGAAGGAGGAGGAACTTGTCTCTCAGAAAGAGATTTCAGAGTACTGACAACTTGTCATACCGCCTTGTAGGACAGACTAGATCACAGACAATGGAGGATCAGCGATGATCAGGACCACACTTGACAGAACTGCTTGGTTGTGCATACCTCTTGCCCTCTGTTTAAACCCAAACTTCAGGTCAGTACCGTGAAGATGGAGGTGGGGTCACCAGACCTCTCTATTTGTTCTGCTTCCCACCATGGCCACATTGACTAAAACTCCTCCCTTTACTTTCCACTATCACTAGTCTCTTCAATTGGCATACTGAGGATGGGTGGCTGATTATCCTGTTTTTCAGAGAAGGAAACTGAGTCTCAGAGAGGTAAATAGAGGGAGATAAACCAAGGTAGGTGAGGGTTCTATTTCAGTTCTTTCTGCCTCTGACATTCTTTTCTTTCTTTGCACAGGGCAGAAACAGTACAGCATGCTGCCACTCTATTTGTACCAAGATGCCACAAAAATGTAGGTTTATGGGGACCACTGAAGTTGTCAATTTGGTAGGAAAGAAGGGCTCAGGTTATTTGCAAACAGCTTTCCTTTGGGTCATCTTCCTTTGGGCATCAGTCCCTTGCAGGCTACTAAAGGGCTAGGAGGAGAACCGGTTCTTAGAAAGGGAATTCCCCCTTTGCATCAACATCTGTTTTCCCACTCTCTCCTCATCAGCAAAGGGAGGAGCTTGGCAGTGATGGTGAAGCAGCCACCACTTGCATTTTTCTAACCCACAGAGACTGTTTCCCTACCTTACAAACATCCTTGTGGGTCACCGCAGTGCTGTCTCTATGGCAGTGTCTCAGTTAGAGTTTCTGTTGTTGCAACTAAACACCATGACCCAAAAGCTTCCATATTGCTGTTCACTGTTGAAGGAAGCCAGGACAGGAACTCAAACAGGGCAGGGTCCTGGAGACAGGAGCTGATGCAGAGGCCATGGATGCGTGCTGCTTACTGGCTTGCTTCCCATGGCTTGTTCAACCTGCCTTTTTATAGAACCCAGGACCACCAGCACAGGGATGGCACCACCCACAATGGGCTGGCCTCTCCCCACATCAATCATTAGTTAAATGGCTTACAGCGGGATCTCATGGAGGCATTTCCTCAACTGAGGCTCCTTCAAGCTCTCTGATGACTCTAGTTTGTGTCAAGTTAACACTAAACCAGCCAGTACAGGNNATAATACCTTGCAGACATATCGTAGTTCAGGAGTTCACGGTGGTCTCAGTCCCTTCCTCATATGCCACCCGAGTTTAACATTCTCCAAACCATAAAACACAAGGCACCAAGTTATGAAGCTCTCACTTAAAAAAGTTTTACGTTGATTTCTTTCATGGGTGTCTATCATTTCTAGACTTGCTGCCATGTTGTGTGCCTTCACAGTCTCCTGGGTCCNTAACGACTTCCTGGCATAAACAGACTTTGCCTCTGGGACCCTGTGGCCACAGCCACCACCTGTCATTCCCTNCCAATAGTCCAGCCTCACCTCTTTCCTTCCTGGTCCTGGAGCCTAGTGTGCAAAGCCACAGAATCTGTCTGGTTATGTAAGTTTCCCGGTCACTGAGTGGGGTGACTCAGTACCAAGGTGGTGCTCTGCTATTTCCCAGCCCCAGGCGGCAGAGAAACTGGAATGGAAAACAAGTCCCACTAATGGGGTCCAGCTGAGAGCCACCCCCCTTCTCAGTGAGCTGGCAAGTCCACTGAGCTCAGAGAACTGTCCTGGGCAGTGGAATTCTCCAGCTCCCTGCTCATTTCCTAGTTCCTTCTCACCTTTGGCTGAGGATCAGAAAGGTTCCCATTCAGTTCCGATTTGCCCTGGGCCTGTTCTTTTGAGAGTCCCAGCTATTGGCTGAATATTTTTGTCTCCTACTTTCAAGTTTATATATTGAAGCCATTATTCCTAAGGTGATGGTATCAAAAGGTGGGACCTTTGGGAGATGATTGGGTTCAAAGAGGTCCTGAGGATGGAGCACCCATGATGGGGTTGGGACCTTCATAAGAAGAAGGTGTGAGACACAGTGGAAGGGAAAGAAATACCGTCTGGAAAACAGGAAGTCCCCTGTAGTAGGCTACTCAGCCTATGACATGCTAGCACTCAGATCTCTGACTTCCTGTCTCCCAAACTGTAATAAACAAATGTCTTTTGTCCAGGCCACACAGTCTGTGGTATTTTGTTGTCAGGGCTTGAACCAACTAGGCTCAGGCAGGAAGTGAATCTGGTGTGGGAGGATGTACAGGCTGCGGAACAATCCTGTCTGCATAGAATTATACAAGGTCAAGAGAGGCCCCACAAGGAGACAGCAGATAACTACTAACTGTGATAAGTGCCCAGTGGGAGATAAGCAGAATGATGAAATGGACAATGACTGTAAGGAAAAACNATAATGAAAAACCTCTACCCACAAGGTGAGCAAGCATCTGGAAGGGTTGGGAGATAATAGAAACAAAAATACATTAGAAAGTACACAGTGCCAGAAGTTCCTCTGGTCCTGCCTGGCCCTGCAGTCAGGATGAACCTCTCCCACCCATGACCCGCAGCTGCTTGGTCCCAAGTAAATACACAGAGGCTTATATTACTTACAGCCTGTGTGGCCTATGGGTCAGGCTTCTTGCTAGCTAGCTCTTATAACTTAACCCATTTCTATTAATCTGTATGTTGCCATGTGACCCTGGCATTACCGGTCTGCTGGAATCTTGTTGCTCCTTGGGTAGTGGGGCTGGTGTCTCCCCTGACTCCACCCTTCTTCCTCTTGTCTCCAGTTCAAATGTACCACCTAACCTTATCCTGCCCTGCCATAGGCCAATGCAGCTTTATTTATCAACCAATCAGAGCAACACATATTCACAGCATACAGAAATACATCCCACAGCAAGTCTGTCCCTCTTTGANACCATGTTGGCTATAGTCCACTCTGCTTGTTATTTTGCTTGTCAGCCCAAGGATGCATCTAAAATCACAGTGTTTCTGCATGCAAAGATCTCTCTGGACAAATNTTAAGAGGTGCAGGGCTTCATCACACCGCCATTCTTCAGGAAGCNGAGTGGTAAAGCTCACTGACACTGTTGAAAGTTCAAAAGGCCAGCAAGGTGGGGTACGGTGGGGCTCAGTTTCAGATTGACCCTGGGCACCTTT
The DNA here is from genome assembly GCA_001675575.1 of Neotoma lepida. Lineage (NCBI taxonomy): Eukaryota > Metazoa > Chordata > Mammalia > Rodentia > Cricetidae > Neotoma > Neotoma lepida. Next base: position 274,578 of record LZPO01017357.1, on the reverse strand, counting down.
CCCTGGAGCCAAGTACACTGGACAAGACGTTCTGATCTCAGGTTCCTACTTGCTAAACTTAAGGCCTTGATCCGAGTTTTGTGCCTCTTGAGTTCTGACATTCGGTAGCTGTGTGATTTCAGGAAGACAGTATTTTTCTAACTTCATTGAGTTCTCTAAGAGCTTTCAGGGATATAGAATGGAAAGTACAATGGATTGAGTGTAGACATTTGTCCCTTCGTGGACTCTAACTTGTTCCTGTTTCTCAGCAACCTCCCCGTACCAGGCTCTTCCCACTTCCCAGGCTTTGACATTAATGTTCCTTCTACCAGAGTGCCCTTCCTCTGACTCCTTATAAGCTGACTCACTCTCTTTTAGGCCTCACTTCAGACGCNGGTCTTCTCTTTCTGAGCTGTCATTCCTTATTTATTTTGTCTTCCACTCTGATTTCAATGATCTTGTTTATACATCTATTTATTGTTTATTGCAAATCCCTGCCAGTTAAGGACCTTGTGGTGTTGAACTCTACACAAGTCAGTGTTTAGCAAATATTGGTAGAACAAATGAATNTGTAAAGAAGATTTCTTAAGACCCAGGTGTTGTATTGCAAACTTGGGACTGTCTGTTAGACGCCATTCTGCCACAGAGACAATTAAGATTGCTCCAAACCACAGAGGAGGCACACACACACACACACACACACACACACACAC
>LZPO01017357.1:257687-270013 GCA_001675575.1 Neotoma lepida | reverse complement strand
CTAACACATATTCTGAGGGTCCTATGGAAAGACCTGTCTTTGGAAAGCTCCTTCTTGAAGAGGGGAATTTTGTTTTCTTCTGCATGGAAATTCATGTAGGTATTTGAGAATACGTCCAGACATGCAGGTGCACATGCGTGGACATTAACACATACACTCTCCAGGCAGGCAGGCAGGCAGGAAAGTGTTGAGAATAACCCTTGAACTTCCCTTCTCTTCCAGAACAGAAGCCATCCTGAAGTGTGACATTCTTGCTGTCTGCATGGGGTCTGCTCAGNNATAGTGAGTGGGGGTGGAGGGATAGGAAGCATGAGGGTGAAGACAAGATGTCAGGAAAGTGATGTTCCAGGTAGCACAGAGTAGAAATTTCTCTCCAGAAATCCTTTTGAACGCAATTGATTGGAATGTCCCACCCCTGGCCACCCAGATTTCAGGCCTAAGTGACTTATGTCTTCATGTCCAGTAATGATTACCACTGCTGCACNGNTAACATAGGAGGTTTATCTNCGGGGACAGAAACAAGAAGGACGCCCCTGACCNTGCTCCTTAGCCCTCTCAGGGTGGGGAGGATTGTCCCGCCTTTCAGAAATAAAATACTGTTTTGGTAAACAGCCACTTTGAGCCAGTGAGGATATCTTCATTAGCTATAGAGACAGGNTTTAGTGAGAAAGTAAGACGAGAGGCTAAAGAACCCTTAGGGAGCAGGGACTGGAAAGATGATGGTACCTTGTCTCCTGACCCATCAGATACCAGGCAATGTGTCCAGGCCCTACATTTTTCAGAACAAGTTGGATCTGATGATCATGTGGGAGCAGAGTCCTAGTCTTAAGATGGGGTTGGGGTGGGAAGAGGTGGGATACAGGGTGAGATGGTGGAGTCGGGAGAGGGCAGATGGGGTAGGATAGAGTGAGATGGAGTGTGCTGAAGAGGCCTAACATAACGTTAGTGCAGCCATGACAGGCTGCAGACTAACATTACTGGGACTAGGCCTCACCATTACAGTAACCAGGAAAAGCCACAAACTGTACCCTGCGGGGGACCAATCAGAATTGAGACAAACAAGTACTAAATGATCTAGACGATAAAGAATAGCTTACATCACTTGTATATAGGTTGCCAATTTCCTTGCAGCAACGCCAGTACCAGTCCCTGTTTGACAAGACTTCTGTGTAGCTGGAAGTTTTCCTATGTGCCGCCTGGCCCTGAGGTCCCACAGCCACTTATAAAATAATCATTCAGAGGCTTATATTAATTACCAACTGTATAGCCCATGGCCATAGAGTTAGCTAGCTTGTTAGCAAGCTCTTTCATCTTAAATTAACCCATTTCTATTAATCTATGTCTTGCCACGTGGCTGTGGCTTTACCTGCGTCCCATTACATGTTGCTCCTTGGATGGCAGTTTGGCTTCTCCCTTCTCTGTCTTTTTTCTCCCACTATCTTCCTTGGATTTTCCCGCCTGGCTCCATCCTGCCCCACCATAGGCCACTGCAGCTTTATTTATTAACCAATGGAAGCNATTCATATTTACAGCATACAGAAAGACTTCCCACAGCACTTCTGTGCCCAACTCCTGCCCAATCAGGAGTTTAACCCCCATCTGAACCCAGAATTCCCCTACCCCCACCTCCGTTCATTACTCCTTAAAAACCCTGCCCTAACGGAGCTCAAGGCTCTCAAGTGATCCAACCGCTCGCTGTGTCTGGATGGATGGAGAGCCCAAGCTCCAGCTTGCAATAAAGGCTCTTTGCTTTTGCATATGAACTCNGACTCCTGGTGGTCTCTGGGTGTGGCGGTGGGGTCATGACTNGGGCATACCATCAGTAGAGTGGGGAAGAGTGGAATTGTCTTTTCTCTGTACCACAGAGTTTTACTCCTACTTTTAGCAATCAACCAATTCTAGAAAATGCAACTTGGTTTATAAAATGTGTCTATTTTCAAAGGCTTTTCCTCCTCCCCTATTCTGTCTTCCTTCTTCCCTAGGAAAAAGGAAAGAACAGACAGTACTACTATACTGGAGGTTACCATCAGTAAGGAGACCTCAGCATCTGCCTCAGGGAACTGGGAGCAAGTTTTCTATCACACAAACGCAGCCTGAGTTACATACCATGCCACTCCTGCCCCCTAAGAAAAACAAGGCAAAACTCAACAAACCCCAAAACAACAATAACAAAGATACAAGTCTCATTATGTAGCCCAGGCTAGTCCTAGATTCCTTGTCCTCCTGCCTCAGCCTCNCAACTGCTGGGACTACTTTGGGGAGTTGGTTCTCTTCTTCCAGCATAGATTCTGGGGATTGAAATTCAGGTTATCAGGCTTCTGTAGCAATCCCACCAGCCCATTTTTGGTCTGATACTGCTAGTTTTGAGATAGTCTCCCACTGCTATAGCCCAGGCTGCCCTAGAATTTCCTATGTAGCTCAGGCTGGCCTTGAACTCCCAGGAGTCCTCTGGCCTCCCCATCTTGATTACTGGGATTAGAAGAAGAAGCCACTATGCTTGACTTGGAACTAATATGAGTACAAAATATATTTTTCATTGAGATTCATCTTTGAAATCCTGATGTTCCTACCTCTACCTCCCAAGTGATGGGACTAAAAGTACCAATCTGTCATGCCCAGCCTAGACCTTGTTATAATTCTCAGTATAGATTGGGGTCAAAAAGCCTGCAACTTTCAGGAGAATCCTCAGTAGCTGAGGAAGATTGCAGGCTCCAGAGGTGGTATTAAGAGTACACTGGTATTGAGTACAGTTAGCTGTATTTAGCAAGCCCTGCTCTGTGTGCATGGTCACTTGAAGCCTGAGCTCAGCCCAAGTGTTTTGAAATGAACTTCTAAGCCAGATAGAAATGGCTTTTAAAATTTATTTTGTTACATTTAAAACTTTGTCCTGTGTGTGTTGGAGTGGGGAGTGGGTGTGCTGTGAGTGTGGAGGTCAGAGGACAATTTGTGGGAGTTGGTGCTCTCCTTCTACCACAGGGCTTCCAGGNATGGAACCCAGGTCATCAGGCTTGGTAGCAAGTGCCTTTGTCCACTGAACCATATTGGGACCTAAAACTGGGGTTAAATTCTGCCTTTAGGGCTGGAGATGTAGCTCAGTTGGTTCAGTGCTTGCCTGGCACCCACGAACGCCTGTGTTTGAGCTACAACACAGTATGAGCCAGGCCTGATGGTGCATACATGTTATCCTGGCACTTAGGGAGCAAGAGGAATGAGAGTTCAAGGTCACCCTCAGCCACTTGGTGAGTTTGAGGCCTGCCTGGGATACTTGAGACCCTGTCTCAAAACAATAACAACAAACAAGCAAACTACTAAAAATAATAATAACAAGGGCCAGACTGTGTGGTGCAGGCCTTTAATCCCAGCACTCAGGAGGCAGAGGTGGGCAGATGTCTGCGAGTTAGAGGCCAGCCTGGTCTAGTGAGTCCCAGGCCTAAGGCTACATAGTGAGACCATCTCAAAGAGAAGAACAATAAACAAACTAGTCCCCCCTCTCTTATTTTGCCTTTACTTCCTACTCCCTCCTCAGTGGGTTACTTTTTGCTCCTGTGTCTTGGTTCACTGGTCTGTAAACTCATATCTGAATAAGTAGCTACAGGATTGTTCTAAAATTAAATAATATATTCAGTGAAAAAGGCTACCAAGTGCTCAGCCAGTGTTCTTACATCTTTGTAAGATGTTCTTACATCTTTGATTTTTTCCTTTTTTTCTTTCTTTGAGATGGGGTCTGGCTAAGTAGCCCAGACTAGCTCTGAACTTACAATCTGAACTCATGGATAAGAGTGGCTAAAATTATCAAGATCATATTATGCCATGTCTCATGAGGCACCAGGCCCTGTTTCAGGCTTCTTTGCATTAAAGAACTATATGAAAGAAAAGTGTTTGAAGGCACCTAACCAGAGGAACTTGTCAGTGATTTTTCANGTCTAGTCTTATTTGTGGCCAAGGCTGGAGAGTATTTCTTAAAATTAAAAAGAGTGGGTAGATTTTGGAGGCAATCTGATATGAGAGTCTCTTCTCACCCCAGGTAGTCATGGGCTGACTATCAGGGATACATTCTGAGAAATATATCCTTAAGCAGTTTCTGCCTTGTGCAAATATCATAGGTCACATTTACACAAACTCAAATTGTATAGCTGAGACTATGTGGTATTCTACGTGTCTATATACACATGGTGTGGCCTATTGTTCCCATGGTCACGTAGAACAAAACAACCTTCTCACAGGGCTCTGCTCCTAGATGAAGAGCTACAGGCAACTAATGGTTGCTGAGAGGAGAAACAGTCTTCTTCAGGGACGAGCCCCATGATAGGTTAGCCAATCCCAAGAGGTCAGCCATGCATATGAGCATCACTTAATGAACTCAGCAGGTTGTATTTATAAACACATATACATGTAAATATGTAACAATAACAATAAGAGGTCAGGAGTTGGAGAAGGGCGTGGCTCAGGAGGAGTTGGAGGGAGGTCGGGGGTGATGTGAATACAGTACTTGTGTATAAAATTCTCAATAATTACATCACTGTAAATCAAGCACATGAGGAACTGATGTAACTAAGAGTTAAAGGGCCAGGTGTGTGTGACCCATAGCTGCAATCCCAGCACTTGAGGCGAAGGAAGGAAGGTTGAGAGTTTGAGGCCAGCATGGGCTTCATCTTTTCTTGCAAGTGTTCTTGCAAGCCACGAGTCATTGGTTTGGCTTGAGGCCTCTGGTTTCTGCTATACCACCCATTATGGGCTCTCCCTGGGGCTCCTCTTCCATATCCTTGTTGTCCTGTGTCATGGAGATCCTGCTGTTTTGGATCTGTAGGTTCGTCCCCCTCACATGCTCCAACAGTTTATAGATTTGGTGGAAGTTGGGGTGGGCCAACTCATAGGCCTGGGTGGTGTTAATCCCACCTATGGAGAGTAAGACCACTACCGCAATTTAAAAGCCAAATTTGAAGCAAGCTTTAATTAAATACTGACCAGGTGAACAGGCTCTGGCCAGGTCCATCTCTGGGTTTCCAGAAAACGGCCCCAAGCCGTTTACAGCGGCTTAAGTATTTCCCATCAGCATCTGAGNCAGCAGCCCAGGCTTAATTGATTTTTATAAAGGTATTCAGAAACTAGAAACTAGAAAGAGCTAAAGTCATTCATTCATTTGTTTCCTTCCAACNAAGATTTGATTACTAATTTACTAGAAGTTACTCTACTTAGAGAACATAATAGAAATAAAACACATGTGACCCTTATGGCGCTCACATGCTAGTGAGAGAAAAAAAATACTAGAGATAAGTAATAGGATAACACCCTGTGGTCCTCAGAAAGGAAGGGCAGGTTAAGATCTACTGATTGTTGGAGGATGGAGAGAGGCTCAGTGACTAAGAGTACTGGCTACTTTTCCAGAGGACCTGTGTTCAATTCCCAGCACCAGCATGGAGGTTCACAACCATCTGTAACTCCAGTTCTAGGTGATCTGATGCCTTCTTCTGGCCTCCACAGACACCAATTATGCATGTGGTACACGGATATACATGCATGTACAACACTCATACACATAAAATAAAAAAATAGATCTTAAAAAATAGCAACAAAGTCAACCAAGCACACACACACACACACACACACACCCACACACCACTGATTGTTGGTGTTGCAACACACTTGTAATCTCAGTCTGAGGAATACACAGTGAATTTTAGGCTAGCTTGGGCTACACAGTGAGAACTTTTCTTTTGATTACATTTTAGTTTTCAGTTTATTATGTGTGCACATGTTCTACATGTGTGTCATGATGAGAGTGTGGAGGTCAGAGGACAATTGTTGGAGTCAATTCTCATCTTTCACTATGTGGGTTCTGGGACTTGAACTCAGGTCATTAGGCTTGGTAGCAGGTACCCTGACTCCCCNAGCCATCTGTTTGGCCCAGTGAGACTTTTTCACAGACACAAAAATAAATAAACGAATGATATGTATACACATAAAGAAAGAATGAGCTGGTGTCTAACTAGACTAGACTCTGCATAGCTCTCTCTGAGCTTTTTCCTCTCCTGGAAAGCCTCTCTGGGCGTGTTACCTTCCCTCAAACAAACATCAAGAATGTTATTTGCAACCTAGAGTTACTGTAAGTCTCAAAGGCCTCGGCTTCTCCCCCATCTTAACAGGGTTCTAAACACTGAGTTACCGAATAGAGAGGACTTTCTCTCCTTTCTAGCTCCCAGTGGTAGGATACTGCCAGCCCCCTAGAAACAGAAAGGTAATCTGTCTGGCCAAACGTGCTTTCCCATTACAGAGTCAGCCTGCAAATCACAGCTCCTTGTGCAGGACCCTGTGCCCTGAGCTCCAGGAAGGCACAGTGCAAGGCAAGCTAGTGACTTTCTTAAGATTAGTAAATCTCCATTAGGATATTGCTCAGGGTTCTAGCTGAGACCCGGCTTTTGTTTGTGGCCCGGATTTTTCTACGTGCATATCTGTTGCTTAAAAATGCAAGCAATATACACAATCGCCGGCTCTAGTCCTTACCCTCCAGAACAAGGCTGCATTGTGCAAGCAGAGCTGTTCCTAGTTTTGAATTCATCTTGCCCTAGATTTACCTATGGGTGTGGGCAGTACAAAGAAGGGGTGACTTGTTCAAAATTTCACAACTCAATAGCAAAACTGACATTCAAATCTATAGCTGATTTCTGGGTCACTGCTCTCCAGGCACCAGATTAGATATGGTGTGTGCATGCAGTACTATCAGGATACCCAGGCTTCCAGTTGACCAGAACTTTCTGTTGCTAATTCTAGGGAGTGTCACATCATTACTGTTAAGGCCAGTTGTGATTTTGAAAAAAACATGCCTTTCAGTTAAATAAGGAAGTATAGTAACAGTTTGGGGTTAAAAACTCAAATAAATGAAATTTTAGAAAAGATTTTCAACTTTGAGTCTTAGGTATCATTTGGAGGAGGAATCATGTAATAGTCAATAATAAAAAAAATAATTATCGAGGTGTGGTGGCACATGCCTTTAATCTCAGCACTTAGGAGGCAAAGGTGAGGGACCTCTGTGAGTTCGAGGCTTGGCTGGTCACTTGGAACTCACTTGGAACATAGTGAGTTCCAAGCCAACTGAGAATTCTACATAGTGAGATCCTGTCTCAAAATAACTAACTAAACAAATAAATAAAAACAACAACAATAGCAACAAATAATAATTAAAAATTCTAGGTGGCCAGGTGTGGTGGTGTATGCCTTGGGTGACTGTCATGAATCCTATGGGTTATTCAATGAACTGGTTTGCATGTTGGCTCCTCTTTTGCATAACCTGTCACCCTCCATTCTTATCTTGGCCTTGGTGGAGAGGTGGCATCCTCCTCTAGAGAGTCCCCTTGGGGTGGACCTCAGGTCATAGTCTTCTAATGTTGGGAATGAATTAGTAGCCTCTTTACACAACGTATCTCTGGCAGTCGCNCAGTAATTGCCTGGGAAATGTCAGAAAAGGCAAAGGCTTGAACTAGAGAGTCAGGCTTGCTTCCCAGGNAGCCATTAAATATTTATGGGATTCCAGGCCCAGGATTTATGCCCATTGCTGAGTTGTTTTTGTGGTCTATATTCAAATACATTAGCCTGTGTCCTTCCATCTCCAGAGCGTGGGTAATGCTGGTCCCCGGTCTAGGCAGAGGGTAGTTGGCATTTGGAAAGACTAAACAGAAGGCTTCATGGTTAATGTGATCTGTCCTGTTCCAGGATTTCAGCTCAGGTCTATTAAGTCCCAGATTCAATTCTTCTGGGAAATGCCATCTGTCTGGGGCACTTCTTTCTGGGCAATAAAAGTACTACTAATTCTATTTTAGGTAATTGCTAGTGCCTGGCTGCTATCCCTTCTCATCCTAGACCACAAGGGGCAAGGGTAGGGGTCAGGCCACTGCCACCACAAAAAAACACCCTCCTTGTACGTTCTGCTCTTGCTTCAACTCACCCTGGGCACACATGACAGGTCCCTCTCCGACTCTTCAAAGACAGGATTGAAACGCCTATGTGAATTTTCATATACAGTCTAGTCATTGTGTCAAGTGTTCACAAAAGTGCAACAGTTGCCTGGAGGAAACAAGGAAGTGCTGTCACGGCTCTTTTAGGATCTTGTTTATGTCTTTAGCTGGACTGCTGCCTTCTGTTGTTCCAGCCGTGTTCATGACACAAGCAGCCTTGCCCTTCTGATCCTTGTTTTGAATGTTTTGCTGGAGGACACTCACACTGAGAAGAAATGTCTAATCCTTCCCCCACTCAGCGGGGCAAATGTGCATGCCTATTTAGGCCGATGTACCTGCTTATCTCTACCGGTGATCTGAGCCAGGCCACCTTCTCAGCATTTCTTTGGGCTAAATGCACCAGAACATTCTCCTCAGGTATGTGGACTTGAATCCTTACAGATTCCAGGAATGCATAATTANGGACAGCAAGAGTCAAGGGCAGCAGTACTGCCTTGAAATGCAGGAGATACATTCCTGCTGAAGATCTGGAAAGCTAGTTTTCTGGCTACAGCCTCAGGTGGAGTGGAATGACAGCTTTGGGGTAGACAGAGAGATGGTAGGACTCTCCATGCTTAGGCACTCATCAAAGCTGGTGGCTTTATGCTCCCCCCCCTTTTTTTCCTTTCTCTTTTACCAGTCTGCTAGGAAGTCTGGTTGGTAGTTCTTCCTTCACAACATGTTCTGATGTCCTTTTATTCTTTCTACCCTTGCTATGGCCACCCTAGCCAAGTCTCTGCTGTGGCTCACCTAACCAACCAGGATACTCCTTGGACTAGTTTCAGCATGTTTTTTTAAACATTAAAGCAGGGTTTCTTGTAGCTGAGGCTGGCTTCGCACTCATTACGTAGTTGAGGATGACCTTGAACTTTTGCTCCTCTGGCCCCTACCCTCCAAGTGCTGGTATGACCATGCTCAACATGGCAGATTCCTGGGTAGGGCCGTGCTGCCCACTATGGGAGCCTCTAGAGCCACATGTGGTTGCTGGGAGCTTGAAATGTGACAGGTCTGAATTGAAATGTGCTATAAAAAGAAAATATACATCAGATTTCTGGCGGGGGCAGGGGGAGAACATCTTTGAAAGAATTGTTCTAAGTGAGGATCCTAGAGATTTAAGTCCCAGGCNTGGATCAATATTTATGCTGGACAGGGCTGGTCAGGATCATCGAAGATACTTGCCATGTGCACTCACACTTGTTTACTAAACCAATGTTCGAGTCCTTTCTGTGTCCCCTTTGCAATATGCCAAAGGTAAGTGGCTTTTAGAATTTTTCAACTATTCTTTCCTGGTTCTATCTGTTTTGAATAAGAAGAAAAACAAAGCAAAACTTAATACCACCACCTCCACTGCCAATGTCAACAAAAGAAATGCCCCGAGTCTTCAAGGCCTTCATTAGCAACCGAGGAAGACATGTGAGGAGGCCTGGGAACAAGTGGGTGACCTGGAGAGGGGCAGGAGAGCCAGCTATTTCCAGTAGGCAGAGAGATCTGTCCTTAGGGCTAGCAGATGACATAAGCCACATTCCCAACAATATGTCAAGAAAACAAGATAAGAGGATACATGCCTGGACCTGGTCTAGGCCAATCTTGATATAGTACTCATATATTACATGAGCAAAGTTCCTAAAGGGTACATCTCCTCANCCAACAGCCCCTGACAAACTACTNTCTGCTCAAGGACAAAGGGAATAACTATACGAGCTAGGAAAGGCCCTAATGGTCTGTTTCCCAGTTTTCTNAAGGGATTAAAATATGAAAGTAGGAGGGAGAAAAAGATTATGAACAAACTCCTTAGCTGGTTTCAATGAATTCATCCTGGGGAGTGTGGGTCACAGTTTAATTCAATAAAATTTACTGAGTGTTTTATAAGCCCAGGGCCCCACCCTCATTCCTGGGCCAGGGCAGTGGGGTGGGGGAGGTGCTGAGGATGAGATAGGGCTTGGAGCAGATTTGGTCAGAGAACAGAGGAGCCCAGGGTCAGGGTGGAGCTGTCTCAATGCTTTGCCCTGACACCGATCTGAGCCATCTGCTCTCAGGGTGCTTCCTCTCAGCTCCATCTTCTCTTCACTCCACAAACAGTAAGCACCTGTGATGGGCCAGGCCTTTGTCAGCACCAGGAACTGACTCCAATGTTGAACCAGGTGTGTAAAATCTCCAACTTCTTGAAACTCACATTCTAGTGGAAGAGCAAATAGTGAACGTTTGCACATCTTATGAGTGTATCTAGCCACCCTTAAAATATTTAGTGGCCATGCTCTGTGGTCTTTGGTGGATCTTTGCTGGGTATTGTCAAAAATATGAGTTAAGTCAAGATCCTACCCTGATAGAATCTGTAATGGAGTTGAGGAGGTTGAAGTCAAGAGAGCACCAAGGGAGCATGCATGATTCATGAAGCCATGAGGGTATCAAAGGGCATTTCCATGTCCAGACATTCTACTGTCTAGTAAGTTGCTGCTGCCTGTCTGTCCAGTAATTCAGATGCCTGTCATCTCAGGGGATCTTAGCACCAAGCGCAGACAGAAGGCGTGCATGGATGAAATATTCAGATTCTAGCATTGGTTTTGAATGGTTCCCAGTGTTCTAGCTAACTCATTCTTTAGCTACCCAGAGAGATCNTTAAGGCTTTTCAAATCAATTAGACCTCCCCGCTCCTCTCCCTTACCTATATTCAGATCTTATCCAAGATAGGGCAGAATAGATTTGGATATTGATTGCCTTCCAAAGGTGTCTGTGTTAAGCTGGGCATGGTGGCACATTCCTTTAATCCCACACTTGGGAGGTNGAGACAAGAGGATCTCTGTGAGTTCCTGGCTAGCCTGGTTCATATAAAGAGACCCTGTCTCCAAAGAAAACAAAAACAAAAAGCAAAAGCAAACAAAACAAAACAAAGCAAAAATCCCCAAACCAAAGGTCTTTGTGTTGATGCCTCCGGCCCCATCATTCTTTGGAAAGGGGAGGACACTGATGACTTGAGGCCTAGTGGAAGGTCATTAGGTCAGTGGGGGCTTCCCTTAGAGGGTATAGTTTTATACCTGCAATTTCATGATCATTCTCCTGCATCCCTTTGAGTTCTCACAAGAGCATCATTATAGAAGGAGCAAGCCTGATTCCAGCAGCTCCTTCTTGAGCTTCAGTTTGCCACATACTCCAGTGTGCATGNTCACCTTATTTGCCTCCTTCCCCAGGGGTCAGTCAGTGGGGACCCACCACCCTTAGTCTCTGACCTTGCAAAGTTATGAACTAAATAAACCTTTTCTTTCTATAAGTTAGTTGCCTCGGGTATTTTTGTTTTAGTAACACAAGCTAACTAATACATGCACAGTTGCCTTTTTCTTCAAGGTTCTACAAGACACTCTGAGATTAACTTGTGTTGTTGTTGTTGTTTGTTTTTGGTCTTTTAGGGGCCTGCCACCCAGCTTCCAAATAAATCACACACGGCAGCTTATTCTTAATTACAAATGCCCAGCCTTAGCTTGGCTTATTTCTTGCCAGCTTTTCTTAACTTTAAATTATCCCATCTACCTTTTGCCTCTGGGCTTTTCCCATTCTCTTACTTCTGTTTATCCTCTCTGCCTGCCAGCCCCACCTATTTCTCTCTCCTGCCTCACTATTGACTATTCAATTCTTTATTAGACCATCAGGTGTTTTAGACAGGCACAGTAACACAGTTTCACAGAGTTAAACAAATGCAACATAAACAAAAGTAACACACCTTAAAATAATATTCTGCAACATGTNTGTTTGTTTTTCTCCCCTGAATATGAAGAGGAGTTGGAGTTTATTAAGAGAAAAAATGTAAACGGAGATTTGTTCAGGGGTTAATAGACATGTGCTCTGAGAAAGGGTGTAGGCTTCCCAAAGGCCAGTTGCCTGGGATTAGGGTTTTGATACTGTCCATTTGTTACCTGTTTTCTGAAAGACCCCTGGGTCTCAGCCACCCTGTATGTGGGATTTAATCTATATAAAGCTGAGGACTGTTCTGAATGGCAGGGAAGAGGAGGCGGGCATCATTAGAGACATATAGGCAGTTTCTAAGAAGCCAAAGAATGAGGCCAGGCTTGTTGTGGGCCTTAGAAGGAGCTGTCTTATAAGACACCACAGAGACTAAAGATCTCTAAGCAAGAAAAAGGGAGCTTCATTTCAATGACCTCCTGGGTGAATACTCCTCTTCTTCCCTCTCCATCCCTACCACCTCATCTTGACTTGCTGACATTGCTTTGCCTGAATCTTCCACAGTGGCCTCCATATTGCCAAATCCATAGCTCCTTGCACCGGTGGAATATCTTCATCTCTTACAATCTCTCTCTCTCTCTCTCTCTCTCTCTCTCTCTCTCTCTC
>LZPO01017357.1:226540-237807 GCA_001675575.1 Neotoma lepida | reverse complement strand
ACAGGTGTCTGTACCGAGGAGTTTGACTGGCTCTCAAGGACTTGCAGATGTGGACCACATCTGGTCTGTTCCTCTCCCTCATATGCATTTTCCACTATGTGATTGGCTCTTTATAGCCGCCTCCAAGTCACACGTGTGCACACCTTATCCCAGTTATCTCCTCTGGCCTCAGCTCATTGTGTCCTTTCCTGCTGATAAGTCTCTCCCTTCTCCTGTTATCTATTCAGAGCCTTCCTAGCCTTCGAGGTCAGCACAAACCTCCCTCCTCTGCAAAGCTCCTCACNTTTAGTGCTAGCTCNGATCCTGTTTTATGTGGGTCAGTTTGGCCTTACCATATAGTCTTCAAATTCTAGAAAGATCGAGGTCGCATTGAATCCTCTTCAAGTATTACCCTAATCCCCTAAGAGAGCTCTCATTTCCTATACTCTTCTATCATTCTTTTGTTCACTTCTGAAGCGCTCCTCAACAGTTGAATGAAGACAGAGATCCACGCATGCTTGCTGAACGGTTGATTTAGTTATGATCTATGTTATTCTGGGCCTTTGAAAATGAGCACATCTAAACTTATAAAAGTCCTTATGTGCATTTCCCTCATTTAACTGCNGACCAAGGGGTTCTGACTCAAGCCTCTGTTGTGTTCAATTAGAATAACTCAAAAATCAGGAGCACCTAACTGGGCTGGAGAGATGGCTCAGTGGCTCAAAGCACTCACAGACTCTTGCAGAGGACCCAGGTTTGGTTCCCAGCACCCACATGTGGCTTACAACCACTTGTAACTCCAGTTCCGGTAGATGTGATAGCCTCTTCTTACCTCNACAGGCTTCTGAGTGCATGTGGTGAGCATACATGCAGTCAGGCATAAAAGAAAATAGGTTGTTTTTTTGGTTGTTTGTTTTCTGTTNTTTTGAGACAGGGTCTCACTATATAGCATTGGCTATCCTAGACTCTGTAGCCCAGGATGGCTTCGAACTTATAGAGGTCCACCGGCCTCTGCCTCCCAAGTGCTGAACTTAAAAGCATGTGCTACCACACCCAGCTAAAATAAATACTTTAAAACAAAGAAAGAAAGAAAGAAAGAAAGAAAGAAAGAAAGAAAGAAAGAAAGAAAGAAAGGGTGGTGGGAGGAAGGAAGAGCATCTAATTGTGCTGAATCCTCAAGGATCTGAGACCTTGTCCCTGGGGAAAAATCTGGAAAATATTTCATCGTCACTGGTCACTTATTTCTTGCCCAACTTAATGGGAAGTGAAGAGAGCTATGAGCAATGGCTGCAGAACAAGGAAGAGATGACAAAGGAGGCCAAAGGGTCAGGAGCTGGCATGAAGGGCTTCAGCTTCCAAGAGCACGGATTGATTCTCAAAGCAAACACTGTTGGCCTAAAGTGACTGAAAGGGCCAATTACGCAAGTGGCACAGCAGTCAGCAGCACCCGAAGAGACCTCTAGGTGAGGGGAGCCAACCCTAAGCCCTGTCTGGGGAGTGGCCAAAACTACCACAGCCGTGGGGCAGTCGGGAAAGGTCCCCAAAAAGTGCTAAATTTAGCCAGGTGTCTGAGGGCATGAACTTCGAAGGGAAAGGGCAAATGAGGAACCACTCGCTGTGCCAAGGAGCGAGAGCAGAAACCACAGTACCCATGCCTGGTGATTTACAACGGCTGAAGAAGGCTGTCTCACAGGGGNTNCAGCTGAAACAGCTACCTGGCCATATTNGAGCACTTGGGGTGCATGGGTGCCTGTGAGTGTGTGTGTTTACACTGAGGATCTTGATTTCTCCTGGAGATTTAGATCAGGAACCATATGGAGCTCTCATGCTTGCTGAGGACACTGAGAAATGTGATTTCTCAAAGAACTAGGTAAAAGGCTGAGATTTACAAAAGCATGTCAGCTTGTATCCAAGGATCAGCAGAACAAGTAATGACCAGTGTGCAGTAGCTTGGTAATGTGACTGCAGAATACCCCCTACCGATGGACCACAGAGAAAAGCTCGTTGTTAATCTGGACAATGTGTCCAAGTGGCAAAGAGTTGGGAAAAGCCACCATGAAGGTGGCTTGAGGGTGGCTCTCNTGATTAAGACGGGCATCNGAAGACAAGAGCTGAGAGCATTTGCTGGGTAGCTAATGGTACCCTTTTTGCAAACAGCCACTCAGCCCTTGCATGAGGAAACTGATATGCATGGCGTTTAGACAACTTTTGAAGTGTTACACTGATGATAGGGGTTCAAATGTGGCTGCCAACTCCAAAGCCTGGGTACTTCTGCATGGTTCTCTCCATTCTCCCTGGGAGTGAAATGNCGTCTAGGAGGAATCTACAGAAAGCCTAGTATAATCAGGATATGGGGGGAGGAGGGGAAATCCTTGCTGGTAAGACTTCCTGGATCTTGGACCAATCAAAAGTTAACAATCCATTAACACCCTCCTCGGAGCCAGCTTGGTACTTTGCTACTTGAAACTTTGATTTCTTCTAAAATGACTAACCTCTGTTGAATACACTTGGTAGGCAAAAGGAGATGCCACAGCCTGTTCTCTTTGCTTTTACCATATGATTACCTTTCTGCTCAGTGCCCAGTCCCCTTGACCTTTGCCCTCAGCACCGAGAAAGTGCATATTTGTCCAGCCTTTATGCCACATGGCTCAGAGCAACACATGCTTTAATCTGGACTAAGTCCACTTAGCAGAGAGGTAGGTGGCCTTCTACTGACCCTTCCTGGAAACACTTGTATTGCCCAGGTTCTCCTGGGACCTGTGCTAAATGGGAANGGTGACAGGATAGGGCAAAGGAGACAGAAAACTGTTTCCACTGTAAAAGGGGAAGNGGCCCCAGCTAACTGCCAGTGCCGTTCTCCACTCCTAACTCCTCCCTCTTCCTCTGTCACTCTGAGCATTTGCTCCATATAACATATTCAACACTCTCAGCAAGCAGTGCGAACTCATTCCCAGTTCCAGACACTGAAGACCAGCACTCAGAGAGGGTGTCGGGTCCAGGAGTCCCTTACTTCCTTTGCTCTTCCTGTCTTAAGGCTGGCGTTTCCTTACAGCTCTGTCTTGGGCATTTTCTCATCTCCGGAATCTTATTCTCTCTGGGAAATCTCATCCTCCAGTGTGACAGTGATCATCAATCATTCTGAGATCTCTCTTTGCAGATCCAACACCCGCTTGTTCACGAGACACTTCCACTTGGAAGTCTGGAGACCTCGGGGGAAGTATAATTTATTCAACTTGGAGGGGGTCAATTTGTAACTCAAAGGCTGACATCTCAGGCTGAGGAAAGCCTCTGGATTGTTGGTCCTACAGTCCCTCTTTACCTTTGTTGCCCTGTGAGGTCAATTAGTGGCGAGAGTGTCCCAAGACTTGAGATTACCATCCTGACTACCTCCTCTGACACCCATTTGTCTAAAGGAAGACTAAAGGGCACACTGAGGGAAGCAGCGTGCAGTCCCACACAGAATCCTAGTCCTGGTTTGGAGCAAGACCCTCTGAGCCTCTGGAGGTGGTTGCANTTCTGAATAGGAGTATTTTCTAGACTACTTAGCTGATAGGTTTTGCNGAGATGATACTCTCATCTTCAGCAATTTAGCAGATTTCATTCTGTTTCTCTAACTTTGTCATGACCTGTTTGGAGGAGGCTGGGAACTAGTTGTTGGTTTCAACACTATCTGAAATTCAGACTTCTGTCACAAGAGATCTACAGATAATGGGCTTTAAGGTAAAAGTGTCGCCACCCGCCCCCACAGCCCTGATTACTTAGCTTTTCCATCTTTCTTCCCCCTGACACACAGACCAGCAGAGGCAGTTGTGGCCAGAGCACACCAGACAAGGGTTTCCCTGTACAGATAAGGGAGCCCTCCCCACAGGCTGATTCTACCTTGGCAAACAAGCCAGATGCAAGAACAGNGCCTCTCAGGGGGTCATCTTTCCAATGATTCACCTCTGTTGGTAGAGTTACTNNAAAACGGGGGCCTATTTAGTCCTGAGAGCCAATTGGTGTCAATGTTAATCAGAGTTTCAACAAACGTGATTTAAAAAAAATAGAACAACACCCCCCCCCAAACTTCACATAGCCAGTTAGTAGCCTTGGGACTCCCCACATACAGAGTTCCAAATTTCAGCATAGGAGTTTGAACTTGGGGCAACCACTGTCCCACTGGGCTGTACCCCTCTCTCACCTTTACATAGAATTTTTAGGAGCTTAAAATTTGTTTTTTGACAGTTTTACACATGTATATAATACACTCTGATCATAATCTCTCTCTTGTCTCCTTCCCATCCCTACCAGCTCCCCCTCCCTACCAGTCCCATTCCTAGATTCATGATTTTGGGGTTTGTTTTGTGACCCATTTAGTTTAACCAGGGCCATTTGTGTGACCTTTGGATTGGAGCTATCTAATGGAGCTTGGTGAAGTCATCAGTGGGCACACACCTGGGGACAATGACTCCCTTCTCCCTGAATCTCTCTGTGGCAAATAGTTCAGTGCTGAGGGTGGAGTGCCCTCTGAACATCCCATTCTCTATGCCTGACTGTTGTAAGCCCATTCTTATGCAGAATGGTATGATTCACCTCTACCGAACACTCTAGTGAACTCACCTCTAGTGAACATGACTACCGTTCACTAGTTTGACCTTTTTCTGTTTGATTTCNGAGGAGGTTTTAGATGTCAATCACTGCCTCTTTCTGCTCACATATTTCCCATTTCTCCAGGAGATAATGAAAATCTTAGTGTTCACCTTATGGAGACCAGTGAAAGACTGTTTTTGTTAAATCAAGTCATGAACTACGATCTGATAATTAATAGTTGCTTACTTTTGTCTTTTCTTAATTTATTTAAATCTGTAGCTAAATCCCTCTTCCGTGTTCATCATTCTTGCTATATAGATTTCCAAGTGGTAAAATTAGGTGTCTATGAATGAAATTTCTTTTTGTTTTATTGATTAATTGATTGTGCTCTCGTAATGCTATGATGTGTGTGTGTGTGTGTGTGTGTGTGTGTGTAGGTCAGAGGACAATGCTCAGGAGTTTTCTCCTGAGAGGTCGCTCCTGCCACCTTGTGGGATTCAGGGCTGGAACTCAAGTGCCTTTACCTGCTGAGGCACCTGGCTCCCTTAAAACGTCTTCTTTTGAAACTCCCATTGGCCCGAAAAACAATTACCCGGATTGGCTCCATAGTTATTATTTTTGTAACCAGGGTCTTGTCCGCAAATAGTNTGGAACTTGCAGTCCCCGATCTCTGCCTCTTGGGCTCCAGCAGATTCTCCATTTAATTTAAACCAAACCAAAGCAAACCAAATGCAAANCAAAGCTTGCTTTCCCACCATCTTGCACATTTTTTCTAACAGTTAGGAGATTCATTCAGCCTTATATCTTACCTCTTCCATTGAACTTATTGTATGTTTTAAGTCCTCATTGATCTTTCTGCTTTANCTTTCATCTTCTTGCTTTGCTTGGCCATGGTGTAGGCTGGCTTTGAACATGTGATCCTTCTGCCTTGGCCTTTATAGCTTCCACTAATAGTGCACATCATCCTACCTCTTCTTCACCACCTCATCTGCTTTGCTTGTCCTCCCATACAGCCTCCTTTCCAGAAGTCACCCTCAGCAGGACCACCAGTGACCTATTGTTGAATACAGATTTGTCCTGACCATTCTCTTAACTGCTTTGAGTCAGTCTACACTGTTGATGGTCTTGANGGTTACCTCCTGGGAATTCCCATTCCCACTATCCTTGATCTTAGTAGCTCTAGTACCACCTGACTTCTCTCCAGCCTTTCTGACTGCTCCCCAGGCTCCTTTACCTGCTCAGCCCTCCCCCGATGCCTTCCTGTAGATGCCATGCCAGGCTCTCTCCCCTCTTCCTCCACACTCTCACCCTGGGTGACCTCTCCCTCTCATGACTCTCTCCCACATGAGCACTGATGATGTCCAGTTCCCGTCTCCGCTCCAGCTCCAGACTCATCTCATCAGCTGCCTTCTGGCAGTGTCTGTCTCCATTGATGCCTCCAACTGCAGGCATCCAAAGCTGAGCTCATCCTACCGCCCTCTCTAGTGCCTCTTCTTTCTGCAACTTTGTGAAGGGCATCAGCACCCACCTAGTGGCCTAAACCTGAACTCTGTATCTCTATCCCAGTGTTGGATTTCACTATAAACACAAACAAGCAAACATAGACTTGGAATACTAAAAAAAAAAAATGGTGTCAAGAAAACATTTTGAAAATGCAGTGCAAAAAAAGTCAGAGTTCCCATACATGAAAAAAACCAGAAACATGTTGGATTTTCTTATACTGTATTAGGACTTAATATTACTTGTATTTTTGATGGTACGTGCAGGAGAGTGGATGGAAATAACCGTCTGGGGGCATTGAAGTGCTAACAGCCCCGGCACTCTTTGACACCTTTCTCCATGCCCAATTGGTTCCTAAGCCCTGTTGATTTTGCATCGTTAATAACANTTGAACCATTTCTAATGCTGTCTCGGCGCTTTGCTGTCTGCAACCTAAATTGCTGGAGTAATGTCTTAACCGACTCTCCCTTGCTATTCATCCATCACAAAGCTGTGATCTGCCTCCTGTGTGTCACACTCCTTCCTGAACTNTCTCCATTGCCACTTAGTAACATCAGGAAAGTTCCAGCCACCTAGCCCCATGTGCCCAGCCTCTCCTAAGTAAGTTGGTCCCCCCACCTCCTCAGNACCACTTCACATACAGCCTCCTTCAAGATTTCCTTTGTTTACTCTATCCTGTGTGAGCCTCACCCTGTACTCCCGTCTCCGTGGCCAGCAAGGGAGGTAGTTCATGAGANGTCAAAGGAGGCAGGAGATGCTAAACCTGTGAGGTCCAGAAAGGAAGGGACCTTCCTCCTACTCTGGCCTAGTTACCTATGTGTATCATGTTTCACCTTCAAAACTCATGTTGAAATGCAATCCACACTGCAGTATTAAGAGGATAGAAAGTTAATCTGACCATGGTGTTTAGAGGCAGGGCCTTTAGGAGGGGACTAGGATTAGATAAAGTCATCAGGGTAGTGACTATATACTAGTGACTTTAAAACAGTGGTTCTCAACNTTCTTAATGCTGCCACCCTTTAATACAATTCTTCATGTTGGGNGACCCCCAACCATAAANTTATTTTCATTCCTACTCCATAACTGCGGTTTTGCTACTTTTATGAATCGTAATGCAAATATCCATGTTTTCTGATGGTCTTAGGNNACCCCTGTGAAAGGATCGTTCAACCGCAAATGGGTCAACCTCAAATGGGTTGTGAGCCACAGGTTGAGAATCACTGCTTTAAAAGGAAAGGGAGAGACCAGATAAGATACACATGTGTGCTGCCTGTGCGTCACCTTCTGTTGTCCTGCCACATCAGGTCTCCAGACAAACCCTTGACCTTGGGCCTCCAGAACCACCAGGAGAATCTGGATCTTGTTTACACACAGGGAAATGAAGAAACCTAGAAACCGTTTCCTTCTGCCCCAGGCTTGTCTCGGGTCATCACTTTTGTCCCTAACATGCAGGTAGGTTCCTTACTGGGGCCCAAGCAGAAGAGGGGCCCCATTGTCCTCTTCTCAAAGCTGGCTACAGTGAGGGCATCTTCCGGACACCAGCCCCGCTCAGCTGACACAACCCGTGTCCTCTGTAAACAGTGCCAGGAGAACACCATGGCCTTCCCGGTCTGGGGCCCTTCACCAGGGGGCTCCCAGGGCAGGGGCGGAGGGAGGGAGAGCAGGAGAGAGCCGAGTTGTTTGTTTTCTCCTTTGTGTTAACAATACAACATCTGTTCCCCAGCCTGGCAGCTGGACCAAAGTGAAATGATGTGAGCATTCATTGCGCTCTGGTTCAGAGGCTGGGCGCTGGGGAGGGGAGCCAGAAGGGGGTACTGTGAGGAGCCCCACACCCTCCCTGGACAAGAACAACCGCAAAAAGAAAATCTGCAGCCCCTGTACACGCCCCCACCAGGGGAAGAGCTGAGTGACTTGATGTCCTGGTGGATTCATGAATTTTAACTATTACCCTGCACAGCTCTTAGTGTGCAGTTTTGAAAGAATCGTTCAATTAAAAGGATGGTGTTTACATAGTAAATATCTATTTTGGCTCATGCACTTTGATAAAAATTGTCTTTATTTACTTAAGAGTAAAGCTGACAGAGGTGGAATGAGACTGAAGGAAAATCACGTGAATGAGCAGAACAGCAGGCAGAGGACAGAGCATCCGGGCCCCTGATTCGCCTCTTCTCTCTTCNTGCCCTCAACTGTGTCTTCCTCAGCTCTGGTGCCTAAATGATGTGGCTGGCTCCATGGCCCTCTCACCTGTTCTCACTCAATATTCACTTCAGTCATGTGGGTAAGAGGTCCTTTCCCNGTTCACACCCTACACCACATCCAGGTCTGGAACTCCAGCCTCCTGTATCCAGCTTTACCATCTCCAGCGGGTTANCNGGGGCACAGGAAGCNAAGCATTCCTATGAGCTCTTGATGTCCTGCATCCTGTCCATCTGCTCTTTCAGTCTGCCTCATCTCTGCTCGCAGTGGTTTGAACGGGCAATGTCTCGTAGCGGCTCTGGATGGTGCTGTTTGGGGAGGTTATGGAATCTTAGGAAGTTCAGGCTTGCTGGAGGCAGCAGAGCATTGGGAATGGCTTTGAGGGTTTATAGCCACCCTTGCTTCTAGTCCACTTGTTGCTTCCTGTGTGTGGTTGAGATGTGATCTCTCAGCTTCCTGCTCTGGGCCCTGCTGCTGTGCCTCCCATGTCTTTATGGGCCCTATCCCTCTGGAACTGTAAGCTCTTGGTTTTATTTTTATTTTTATTTTTATTTTTTAAAAAGATTTCTTTCTTTTTATTTTAGTGTATGGGTGTTTTGTGCATGTCTGTGTACCACGTGCATGCAGTGTCTGTGGAGGGCATTGGAGAGCATGGAACTGGAGTTGCAGAGAGTTGTTAGCTGGCATATGGGTGCTGGGAAATGGAACTGGGGTCCTGTGCAAAGGCAGTAAGTGCTCTTATTCAGTGAGCCATTTCTCTAGTCCCAAGCTCTTTCTTCTATAAGTTGCTTTTGATCATGATATTTTATCACAGCAACAGAGAATAACTAACTTACTGTGTGGTGGTTTGAAAGAAAATGGCCCCCAAAGGGAGTGGCACTATTAAAAGGCACGACCTTGTTGGAGGAAGTGTGTCACTGTGGGGTGGGCTTTGAGGTCTCTTTTTCTCAAGCTTCCCTCAGTGTGACAGTCAATCGACTTCCTGTTGCCTGCAAGATACAGCACTCTCAGCTCCAGCACCACATCTGCCTGCACACTATCGTGCTCCCCTTCATGATCATAATGGACTGAACCTCTGAAACTCTAAGTGTACCACCCTCAACTCAATGTTTTCTTTATNAGAGTTGCTGTGGTCATGGTGTCTCTTCACAGCAATAATAAATCCTAACTAAGACACACTGCTTAATGGCAACTTCATTCTTCTTGGCTTCTCTTACTCCCCTAACACTGTTTGACTTTACATGAATCTCAGTCACAAATGTACCTTCCTACCTCAGTGACTTTGCTGCCAGTTTGGAGCAACCATTAGCTCTTAGCTACATATTCCAACAGCTTCTTGATTTCTGTGTCTACTTCTGCACCTTCTCTTTCTATTCTTTTAATTAAAGAACATTTTTATGGATTCATGTCTGCATGAGTATAAGTCTGTGTGTGTGTGTGTGTGTGTGTGTGTGTGTGTGCACCTGCTGAGACCAGAAGAGGATGCAGGATCCCTTTGGAGTTGGAGTTAGTTATTCGGGGCTTCTTATGTGTCTGCTTGGATCCAAACCCTAGTCCACACGAGCCATCTCTTCAGCCCTTGCATCTTCCTGTTGATTTAGTCTCAACCTGTGAAATTGTAATTTTGATCTGTTTCTGTTTAAAACTTCCAGCAACTCCCTATCCTACTCAGGGTAGAGGCCTTCCAAGGATCTAGGAGCTCCTTCTGTGCCTGGCTTCCTGCTTGATCTCTCTGACTTGTCTCACTGGTAACTGTCCACCCACCTCTTTCTGCTCCGAGAATATGCCAGGTCCACTCCCAGCCCAGACTTTTTCCTGGCCCACTTTTTTCAACTTTCTGTGTGCCTTCCCTTTCACCCTTTCGTCTTTATCCTGGTATTTCCTATGTCTCCTTTTTCTTTCCATTTTTTTTTCCCCCACAGTATTTGCCACACCTACATCTTCTACTGACTTTCTCTGTTTATTGTCTCCTCTAGTAGTGAGGGAGCTGCATGGAGGCAGGGGTGGTTATAGAGTAAAATGGAGGCAAGGGTGTATGGGAGGCCAGTTCCTACCTTTTAAAGGGTTCCTATGAGGAGGAGAGAGGGATAAGAAACTGTTAGATAGAAAGATAGTGAAGAGGAGAAAGACAGAAACACAGGATAGGTTCAGGAGGACCTGGGTCAATACCCAATGGCCTTTTCTGTTTATTCAAAAGGGCTTTTTATAACAATGCCAAGGGGTGGGGCAAAAGACTCCCCCTTGCTAGATCAAAGCACACTGTACAGCAGAGTGTAGACCCTACCAAACACCTAGTA
Organism: Neotoma lepida; assembly: GCA_001675575.1. Classification (NCBI taxonomy): domain Eukaryota; kingdom Metazoa; phylum Chordata; class Mammalia; order Rodentia; family Cricetidae; genus Neotoma; species Neotoma lepida. The sequence goes on along the minus strand of LZPO01017357.1, from coordinate 227,266 downwards.
ACCGTGCCCGTGGTCAAATCATCCCCTTATGCAGCCCTGCTGGGTAAAGCAAGCTCAGATTCTCGGACCCTGAGTAAGTTCTCACTGGGAAACCTNTGTGGGTCTCTACAGGGGTGGTGAGGGGAGTTGCATAGGGGCAGGAGTTCTGCCAGTTTTGTTCTCTGCTGTATCTCTAGTCCCTGGAACAATGTTTGACACATGGAAGGTGCTCTGTTAATTATCTGGTATATGCTGATTGATGAATAACCCAGTGAATGGGTGCAAGAACTCTACTACTGTTTATGATAGAATGGTTAGGCTGCTGAGGGATTGTCCTGGGCCTCTCAGAACCAATGGGAGAGTGGTTATTCTGCCCCTGATAAAATAAGCTAATAAGGTAAACAAGACTTCTCAATCCTGGACATACAATGTGTCTTTTGGAGAAGGGTTTGGGGCTACCTAGTGAAACAGAAGAACAAAAGCTCTCCTCCGTCTCATTCTGTCCTGTGCTCATTTCTAGATCAGAAGCTACTGAAGACTCTCAGGCAAAGGTGGTGCTGGATTACAGATGAGGAGCAGCTGTCGCTCAGACACAGCACAGCAGCAGAAAGCTTAGGCTTCAAGAAGCCAGGTTAGAGCCTGAACTCTCACACCACAGGGAGATAACTACACTCTCTCCAACTCCCTTTGTTGGAGGCTGTGTTGGTCCTTGGAAGGTGGCAACCTTTCATATGGCATTGTTTCTTG
>LZPO01017357.1:156829-167153 GCA_001675575.1 Neotoma lepida | reverse complement strand
ACAACCATCTCTCCACACTATGTCACCTACACAACCATCTCTCCACACTATGTCACATCCTCTTCTCTCTCTCTTAAACTTTCAGAGAATAAAGAGCAGAGGAGAAAAAACAAGAGAGGGAGACAAAAGAAGATGGATGTATTAGCCGTGTGAGCTATTGTAACAGCTTAATAAAGTTTGTTTCTATGTCATCTCATCTAATGAGTCAAGGGATGGGGAAACTGAGGAGTGGTAGGCTCTGCCTCCTTCATCTCATGGCTGCCATCACTGCCCTGGTCCTCAGCCTGCAGCGTGCAGGAGAAAGAACATGGGAGATTTCAAGTGGGAGCCTTTTGTCACAGGCCCGGAAATGGCACGAATCATCTCTACTTATAATTCATTGGTTTGAATTCATGTTCAGCTTGAGACTGGAAGGTGTGGACTATCTGTTTGCCCAGAAAAGAGGAACAAAGCTATGATCAGCCTGTGGTTTAGGCCATAGTGGTCCTGGGAGGACAGGTGGCACATTCTGTAGTGCTCTGTCTCCAATGGTGGTGACAGTGTTAAATTGACCTTGCCTAGGGACTGGAGATGTAGCTCAGCTGGTAGAGTCCTTGCTTGGGTTGGATCCCAATACCATGTAAANGGGTANAAGACTGTAATTCTATTTGTAAAGTGGAGCCAGGGGACCAGAACTTCAACATCAACCTTGACTACATATGGAGTTCAAAGGCCAACAACCTATGATAGAGACTTTGTCAAAAAAAAAGTTAATCTATCTTCAAGAAGATTTTTAGACTACAGACTAGAGGATAAAACCAGTGTTTCCATGGCTACTCTTCCCAATGGGCAACTTTGGCCTTTATTTGTGTCCCTTACTACTTTCTGATCTAACGTATAAATCTGATCTACCTATTTCCCAAGGCTAATTTGCTGTGTTTGATGCCCATGATCTTAGGGTGTTTTAGTTACTTTTCTACTGCTGTGATAAAACACCATGACCTGAAGGAACTTAGAGAAGGAAGAGTTTATTTGGGTTTATAGGAGTCCATCATGGTGNGGAGCCATGGCAGTAAGTGGTAGATATGGCAGAAGGAGCAGGAAGCTCGGAGCTTACTTTCTGAACCTCCTGTGTGAAGGAAGTAGAGTGAACTGGAAGTGGTTGGGGCTTTTAATCTCAAAGTCCACCTCCCAGTGACATACTTCCTCCAGCAAAGTCATATACCTAAACCTCCCCTAAACAGTGCCAACAACTGTTAAAATGCCAAGATTATGGGGCACATATCTCTATCAAACCACTACGACCAGCTTAATAAAAATTCTAAATCAATCACATTCCAAAGATTCTTGAAAACATCTACATGGTTCCTGCCAAGGGGCTACTGCTTCAGTATCTTCTGTGTTAAATACTTTGTTTTCATCTTAGAAGGGAAACCAAATTATCAATTTCCAATGCATTCTCTACATTAATCACTAGAACATTTGTGACAAAAACCTTGTCCTAATAAACACCAAGAAAACAAACAAACCATTTAAAAATTGGGCAAGGAATTATAGAGAATTCTTTAAAAAAATGCAAATGGCCAAGATGTATTTTTTTTTTAATGTTCAACATCCTTAGCCAGAAGGAAAGTACAAATTAAAACTACTTTGACATTTCATCTATTCCTAGTCAGAATGGCTAAGGTTTAAAACAATGACAACAAATGCTGGCATGGATGTGAGGAAAGGGGACACTTACTTTCTGTTGAAGGGAATACAAACTGATGTAGCCACAATGGAAACAATGTGGCTGTTTCTTAAAAAGCTAGGGATAGATCTACCATATGAACCAATTATGTCACTCCTGGGCATAGTCCCCAAAGACTACCAATATATGTGCTTACCCATGATCATTGTTGTTGTATTCACAATAGCCAGGAAATGGAAACAACCTAGATGTCTATCAATGGCTTANTGAGTCATGAAAATGTGGTGCATATACACAATGGAATATTACTCATCTGTAAAGAAAAATGAACTTTGCAGGTAGATGNATGAAGCTAGAGATAATCATTCTGAGTGATGTAANCCAGACTGAGAAAGACAAATGTCAGGTGTTCTCTCATATGTGGGTGCTAGATTTGAATCTTTATATATGTGTGTTTAAATTGGAGCACCCATAGGAGGCAGTATATTAGTGGGGAGCCATGGAGGCAGGGGTGTTCAAGGGAAGGGGAATGATGGAAGAGGAAGAATTTNATGGGGTAGGGAATTGGAGGGCAGGGTAGAAGAGGCAGTGTGNGGAGAGATAACCAACACTAAAGACCTTTGAAAAATTTGTGTGAAAATCAGCTACTATAGAAGCTTCCTACAATTTATACATATANAATGGATATTTGCTGCTTAGAAAACTCTGTAATGAGGGGACAAGACTTTACCCCAGGCATCATAATCTATCAAATAAAAAGTCTAGTGCCAGGTGTGGGTTAAGTCTTTTTTACTTGTTTGTCAGTGGGGTTCTATAGACCACCCCCATACACACACACACACACTACAGCCTATTGCTATTGCTCTTGGTTACCCTCCAAAACTTGATAGTAAGTTCCCATCGCTAAAAACAGCATATCTTAGACTCAAAGGACGTGGATAAATCAAGCTGATACTGACTTGAAAGTTCCATCCCCATTGGCTTACTTTAATAGTGCTGAAAGGTACTGAGCATGCTTACTGGGGAAGGAAAATGATCAATAGTTTTACCCAACTGTGAACCCAGTGAATGACAACAACTGATCAGAAAAGATAGGCTCGGGTGCAATAGTGGCGTGAATGCTATGGGAGTAACTAGCCACTTTTTAATTGAATTTAAGGCCTGATCCACAACACGGAANCCATGCCTGGTACTATTAACTGGGCCTAAGACGTGTGACTAGGTCATAGCCTTGGGGAATAACCTAATACTTTCAATCTGCTGAATGGGCACAGTAACCAGTTGTTCTCTAAGTTCTCATCATTAAAAAAATTGTTTGTATTTTTAATTATGTGTGTGTATGTGTATATGTGTATGTTTGTACACTTGAGTACCATTTGCCCAAGGAGGCAAAGAAAGGNTGTTAGATCCCCTAGAGCTGAAGTTACAAATTGTTGTTAGTCCCCTGACATGGGTGCTATAAAACAAATTTGTAACCAGGCGGTGGTGGCTCACGCCTTTAATCCCAGCACTCNGGAGGCAGAGGCAGGTGGATCTCTGTGAGTTCGAGGCCAGTCTGGTCTACAGAGCAAGTTCCAGGACAAGCTCCAAAGCTACACAGAGAAACCCTGTCTTGAAAAACAAAACAAAAACAAAAAAAACAAACAAAAAATTTAAAAAAGGGCACCCCAATAAATAAATCTTAAAAGTAAAAAAAAAAATGTCTTTGAAAAACAATACAACAAAAAGAGATTGTTGCTAGATGGTGTTAGGTGTGTGTGTGAAATCTGGTTCTGACAGAGGCCCAGGGCCAGGCAGTGGTGGCGTACACCTTTAATCCCAGCACTCCCGAGTGCTGGAGGCAGAAGCAGGCGGATCTCTGTGAGTTCGAGGCCAGCCTGGGCTACTGAGTGAGTTCTAGGAAAGGCGCCAAAGCTACACAGAGAAACCCTGTCTCAAAAATACCAAAAAAAACAACAACAACAGCAACAACAAAAAAAACCAACAAATTTGTGTCCTCTGGAAAAGCAATATATGCACGTAACTGGGGAGCCATTTCTCCAATGCCATTTCTTACCTTTATATCAATAGAGTAGAGCATCTTTCGATCCTTATTAGAGAAATCTTTTCCTTCAGTAGATGCAATTAATAAAGCTACCTGCCATTGGTCAATGGGCAAAGAATAANACTGTAGAGTCTTATTCACCTCTGAATAGNACAGCTGTATCACGGCCCCTTCCTCCAAGGCCCAGAGATCATAGAAGGCAAGCATGTGCAGAAAAACTGTAGGAGCTGGAGGTAGTGGACCTCTGTAGAGAAACATGATACTACTGCCTCACACATGAACTCATAACTGCTGTGACTGCATCCACGAGACCTGCACAAGATCAAACCAGCCAAAATTCCAGTGTGGACATGAAGTCCCCACCCTTATGTGTGGAACTATTGGCAGCTGATGACTGCTGGGGAAAGGAGGATCGATTTTCATCAGGGATTTAGCCGTGAAAGGCTACCCATGCTCTAGTAAATGCTTCTACAACTATGCATGAATAATCAGCACTAGGTGGGCTCAATGTGTTAAAAACAAAAAAAGAGCATGAGCACATGAAGTTGTGAGGAAAAAATGGTGGTAGAGGGAAAGAGGAACGGATTTGGTCAAATTGCATTGCTTACATGTATAAAGTTTACTTATTTATTTTTTGGTTTTTCAAGATAGGGTTTCTCTGTGTCNCTTTGGCTGTATTGGAACTCACTCTGTGGACTGAGCCAGCTTCGAACTCAGAGATCTACCTGCCTCTGCCTCTGCTGGGGTTAAAGGTGTGCACCAGAACTGCCCAGCAAAAATTCTTAAACAATAAAAAACAAAANCAAACAAACAAAAAGACATGGTCTCAATCTTAAGAATCTTACAGTGTTTTTAAGTTTTCATTGCATTTACCTTATTTAGTGTGTGTGTGTGTGTGTGTGTGTGTGTGTGTGTGTGTGTGTGTGTGTGTGCAAGCACATCTGTGCCACAGTATGCATGTGGCAGTCAAAGGACAACTTTTGGGAATCAGTTCCCTCTTTCCACCATATGGTCCCCCAGGGATCAAATTCAGGCCATCACCTTGGCAGCAGGTGCCCTTACTGGCTGAGCCAACTTACCTGGCCTGCCTTACAGCTTTGAATACATTCTTAGCTCCTGTGTTTGTTACATCAGGCTGCATGCTTTACTTCTGCTGATGGCACGTGGCATTATGCTCTTTTGTACAGGTTGCCCATGGATCTGGGTTAATAGCAAATGTGATTCTGTAGCCCCTCCCTCTCCTCTGGCCATAGTTTGAATCCTCTCCAGAGTTCATGGGGTAAGAACAATCCCCAGTATGCCCATGTGGGGTGTTGGGGTATAATGTTGAGGTCATGAGAGCTGTGGTCTCATGAATAGACTGATGTCACTATGCAAAGTGGCTTGTACAAGTGGCCTTTCTCTGCTTCTCTTCTGCCATGCAAGGAACAGTGTTCTTATCCTGTGAACAGTATTGTAGTCAAGGTTCCACANTGGCAGCAAAGACTGGATCCCTATTTACCAAACCTGCTAGCTTCTTGAGCTTTTACTTCCCAGGCTCCAAAACGATAAGCAATACTTTTCTGTTCATTATAAATTAAAAACAGACTAAGACAAACCCCAATCCACTTGATCATAATTATGCCTAGAAATGTCTCCCTAATTTCCCTGGGACATTTGGAAACTGGNCACACAATATTTTCTAAATGTTCCCTGCATCTCTCCAGGGAACATTCTGGAGTCAGACATTTGCTCAGTTGCAGAATTGTGTCTCCCTTGCCCTTCCATTCCAGGCTTCTAAATTCTGTCCCCGGGTCCATTTCAGAATCTGTAATTGGATCATTCAGAGCTGAGCCTGCTGTGGGGTGTCTCATCACTCTTGCCCATATTCATCTTGGGAAAAAATAGATGCTAGAACTCACTGTTCATTGCAAAACTTGCCTGTGCTCCCTATTTCAAAAAACATTGCAGGGTTGTATCTGAAAAATGGTTGTATGTCTCAAAGCCACCTCCCACTTTGTGTTGCCAACTCAAAATATATTTGTGCCTAGAAACGAGGACGATTTTGAAATTGTTCAGGACTATATTGTCAAAGGTCATTTAAGAACCTTTAAGATCATCTTCCCGGACTACTCCCCACGCCACCCTCATACACACATGGGTCTGTCTCTCACTTACTAAGAATGCTTCCCAGCTCAATGCATCAAACTCTGTTGTGGAGCTGTCATTAGGAGACTGGTAAGCAAAAGTTATCCCTAAATGTCCTTATTGCAGCATGCAGGCATTGCTCATTATAGCCATAAAAATCTACTCATTTCCTCCTGCCTCTTTCCTTCCACTTTAACCAGCCCTGGGGTGTTTTAAGCACAGTATGAACCAGCAGGAATCCTAGCAAGTGACTGGGGCTCCCTGGATACCTGATGTGCCTTATCCCGTTTAGAACGCCACCCCCACCCCACATGCAGTTCCTGTCTATATAGCTCCATTATCCCAATGCTCTGTNTGAGGAAATGAAGCAGAATCAGGTCAGTCATATGTCTAAAGCCCTCACACTGGCAGGTCACACATGTCTGACTTCAAAGCCAAAGCTTTCTACTGCTCCATCCAATTAATTTTCTTATTTGACGCTAGGAATCAATGAGGCATATGACTTTGGACAAGCCCGTTAATCTCTTCTGAGCCCAGTTCTTTCCAAAATGAAGAAGTTGGGTTCAGTGGAGGCCTGAGTGTTCTGCCNCTGACATTCGTTCTGTTCCCATTGTTCCTGGGCTAGCTCACTCCAGAGGAGAAGAATGCACCAATCTCCAGCAACAGACCTAAAATCAACCACGCACATTCATTGAGTACCAGCTCTACATGCAATGGGTTATAATTTTATTTTAATCCTTCTGTCAAGACTATAAAGATCTGATAATTATTTTGTTTTGCAGCTGACAAGTTAAAAAAATATAGACTGAGTCACACAGCAAATAAGAAATGGCCTAGAAGGNTCTACTACCCAAATCCATGTCCCCATGTCCACCATGTTATGTTTGGGAGGGAAGGATGGAAGATGGGTGCTGTCAGAAATGGTCATATACGGCTATATGAAAACATACATGACATCTCATGGTATAATCAATTTAGATGATTTTATGCATCAGTTTAAAATAAGTATAATTAATAATAAAAATTAAAAACCAAGAGGGAAAAAATTTAGAGCCAGACAAATCTGTGCGTGTGAAAAAGTGGTCGGAGGTAGGTCAGCTGAAGTGACATGAGGTGTTTGGGAGGCAAAGGTGAGTAAGTGAAGCCCTCCAGTCTCCCAGCTTTACTCTTCAGGTAAACATGTCATCTATTTCCAGATGAGGAGTCTGGTGGAAGCTCTGCTGCGAAGAGTTTGGCTTGGCACCCAGTCTTGTTCATGGAAGCTATTTAATCCCCAAGTCTCTAAACCATATACTCTTGTCTCATAACTGTGCCCATAGTTTTCTGATTTCTCTGAACCTTAGTCTAGATAACCTATCAAAATTNCAGCCAAAGAATTTGTGCCCAGTGCTTGTCTGGCACCAAGTCTTAGTATAGAAGAGAGAAGTCTTGCTGGGGTGTGAAATTATCACCCACTCTATGGAAGAGGACAACCAAGGGGAAAGAAAAGGTCTCTGTTGAATATCAAGGATCCACCATGTTTGGAGGCCACGTTGGTTTTTGCAAAGGAGCAGATAGATGTGGGTTTAGGTCACACTTTGGTGTATTCCAGTCTGGCCTTAACATAGCCCCAATCAGAAAAAAACAAAAACAAAAACAAAAACAAAATAACAAAACCAGGGTGACTGAAACCTTGTAGGGTGGCACTAAATGTCATCAAAAGTAGGCGTAGTATTTAGAACACACCAAAGATACAGAAGGGATGACGTATGAAGCTATTGCCATGAGTACTCAAGCACAAAACTAGGGTGTGGCCATTTGGTGAGTCATAGTGGACACTATTCACTGGACACTGAGTCTCTGGAGTTGAAAATCAGCTCCGGAAAATGCCAGGACACACTACTCAGAATCCGAGTGGAGGAGTCATACAGCTGTTTGCGTAGGGAAATCTGAAACCAGCCTTTTTCCTGCTTGCTTCAAAAGAGAGATGTGGATATTGCCTGAATCTGAATATTCTACAATGGAATGAAAGAATGAGAACTTAAGACCAGCAAAAAGCGAAGATAACTCAGTCACAGCAAAGAAAATCACCTGAAAAGCAGGGTAGGCTGTGCAAGGTGGGAGGGACGTCAAGGATGATAGACAGGCCAATTGTTCAGCAGGTGGGTCCCATGCTCTGACTGATGGCTTTGCNCAGGAATTGTTTCCAGCAGCACACTGTGCAGTGACCAGACATGCTACATGAAGGTGATAAAGTTCTAAGTCCTTTAGTCACNCAATATAGAATATAGTTATACAGAATATCTTGTTTATATGGGAAGGGGAAGCTATACAGGCTGTCTGAGTTATAAAGCCCTCGATTATCCCAAGCAGAAGGACACTCTTGAGAAGAAACTTCCAGACCTTTGTATTGTAAGTCAGCACAGACTTAGACTCAGACTTTGACTAAGCCCCTCTGGGCATTACTTAGGCTCATCTACTGCCTGGTGAAATGGACGTGGAGTCAGAGGAAAACAGGGGTAGAGCAGCAATGAGGCACAGAGCGTGAGCTGAAGAATGCCTGCATCATTAGTCAAAGGCTTGATACTATGAGGTCAAGTGGAGAGACGAACTGAAGGACTCTGTCTGTCTGACTTTNTGGGAGGCAGAAGTAGAGCTTAAAGAGTGGACACCATTAGTCAAGGGCCTGGCTCAGCCTGAATCAGCATCTCCTTACTTCACCCATGTGATCTGGGGTTCTCAGGAAGGGTCCAAAGGGAGATCATCACTTTCTGACCTTTGAGAGGTCAGGACATCTGAGTGATGGTGTCTGTTCAAGCCCCGTTGGAAGTGAGTATGGGTGTCTGCNTCCAGTGGGTGTTGTGAATACGTCTTGCTGATCCAGGATATGCACAAAGGCTATCTCATTGCTGTCCCCCTCACCTCAGGCCTCCTGTGTCTATTTCAAAGCTCTAGAGGTAGCCTGATCTGATTTCTGTCCATCCTGTCCCCTCCTTGTTTACTGGAACATTGGGTCACTGCAGTGCAGCTGGAATGTGAGCTCTGGGCAGTCCAGTGAGGCCAAGGCGGGCCCTCCAAGGCTTCATGTCATTGCACTGTTTTTCCTTCCCTCCCACTGAGTTTTCTTGGAAGTTCCGAGCCAGGCGCAGTGTGTATCTCCAGAGACACATTCCAAATTCCCAGCTGCTTGCAACTCAGCAAGTCTCACGCCTCTCCTTTCAAAATCTCCTTGGTCTGCAATGTTAGAGATAAAAAAAAAAAAGAAAAGAAAAAAGAAAAAGAAAAAGAAAAAGCCTGCACATAGGCAGAGAGGGAATGAGACAAACACTGAATGATCCCAGAAATGGAAACAGCCAAGGTTTCTGTTACAGCCTGAGAGTGTCCATCTTCACATACAGACTAATCATGGTTTCCTCTCTTCAAAACTCAATGGGGAAAGCAATATCTGTCTAAGATGTCTTTATGATCAGCTGAAGAGAATGAGGTCCCTTGAGTTTTTAAAAGCCGAGTAGAGGGGCCCTGAGGTGGCTATGCTGCCTCTTTCTCCTTGAGCACCCAGCTCACCTGTTGCTCCACCACGAGCCCTGGGGATCTACAGCAGCCCTGCTCCCCTTTTCCTCTCAGCCCTACAGACCCCTTACTTCCCCCCACCAATCTCTTTAGGTACAATTACCTCATTCTTTCTATGCTATAGGAAATAAAGGGGAGAGGTAGGAGAGAAAGACCAAGATACTTCAGTTATTTAAAAAACATATTGAAGGGCTGGGAGATGGTTCAATTAATAAAGTTCTTGCTTACTGAGTTTCATGTAGCTCAGGCTGGACCCAGACTTACTATGTAGCTAAGGATGACCTAGAACTTCTGATCTTCCTGACTCTACCTTCCAAAGCTGGGATTACAGTCATGTGGCACCATACCCGGATGTACGCAGTGAGATTGAATCCAGGGTTTTAGGCATACTAGGCAGACATTGCCAACTGGGCCAAACCCCATGCTACATGGATAATTTAAGGTTGAGACTCAGTTCTCAAAATGTGGTCCCCTGACCTGCAGTATCAGCATCCCCCCCCCGCCCGACTTACTGAATCCAGAAGTCTTGAAGGAAAGCATAGAAATCTGAATTTTTAACAAGCTCACAAAAAGTCAAGAAGCCTTGGACTAGAGGAGTCTTCATTGAGTTGGGGTGCAGGGAAGTGCTGGAATTCCTCTGTGGTCTCCACATACGATCTAGTTTATATACCTTGCCTTTCAATCTGGGGCACAAGTGAGCATNAGCCTGAGAAGGGCTAGGGGTGACAGTGTCCATATCTGATGTTGGTGAGCTTTCTTCTCCTGCCATTCTCTGGCCAGGGCTGTGGAATTGCCTGGTCTTTACATTGTGCCCAGCACCACTCCAAGAGNATGAGGGTCCATGACACCTGTTTTGGAGTGACACTGATTCTGTCATTTTGTTTCTAGTCTGCCTTAAGCAATGAGGAATAAATTAAAATGGTGCTATCTATTCT
>LZPO01017357.1:141843-155931 GCA_001675575.1 Neotoma lepida | reverse complement strand
TTTTGTTCACGAAGAAAATGATTGTAAAAAGCTTAATAAAATTTGGGGCTATTAGTAACTATCCAATAAATTCCCTTTTTTTTCGAGACAAGGTCTCACTGGATAGCTCTGGCTATCCTGGAACTATGTAGGCTGGGCTGGTCTTGAACTCATAGTAATCCACAGAGGCCTCTAGAGTTCTGNGTTTAAAGTTGTGCACCACACCCAGCCATTAAGTCTTCTTAAGTAAGAGGAGATTTTGGGGATGTTGNAAAGATGGCTCAGAGGTTAAAAGCATTTGGTGCTCTTGTAGAGGATCCGGTTTCTGAGTTTGGTTCCCAGCACCCATATGGCAGCTTGTAGCCACCTGTAACTGCAGTCCCATGGGGTGTAGTCCCTCTTCTGGCTTCCAAAAGCATCAGGCATACGTGCAGTACACTTAACATACATGCATGCAAAACACTCATATATATAAATAAAAANAGTAAGTCTTTGATGACAACTGGGCTAGGCACCAACCTATGAGTAGAGCAGGATATCATTAGGAATCATTTCATTGACTTTTTTTTTTCTTATTTTGCCAGTCATGGTGTTTGGTTCTATCCTAGGCCTCTGGGCTATCCTGCCCCTAGGATGGAAACAGATGCAGAGACCCACAGCCAAACATTAGGCGTAGCCTGGGGAATCCTNTGGAANNGAGGGNAGGAAGGATTATAGGAGCCAGTGAGGTCAAGGGCACCACAAGAAAACCCACAGAACCAACTAACCTAGGCTCATAGGGGCTCACAGAGACTGAACCGACAACCAGGGAATCTGCATGGGACTGAACTAGGCCTTCCGCCTATATGTTACAGAAGNATAACTTGGTCTTCTTGTGGGACTCCTAACAGTGGAAGGAGGGACTGTCTCTGACTCTGTTGTCTGCTTTTGGGACCCTTTCCTCCTACAGGATTGCCTNATCCAGCCCTAATNGAAGAGGAGGTGTCTNGTCTCACTGCAACTTAGTACACCATGGCTGGCTGATGCCCATGGGAGGCCTGCCATTTTCTGAAAAGAAACAGAGGAGGAAGAGTGGATGTGAGGGGAGGCAGGGGAAGGATAGGAAGAGAGGAGGGAGGAGAAACTTTGGTCCGGATGTAAAAACAAACAAAAAATAAATAAACAAAAGAAAGGGCACCCCGCCGGGCGGTGGTGGAGCATGCCTTTAATCCCAGCACTCAGGAGGCAGAGGCAGGTGGATCTCTGTGAGTTCGAGGCCAGTCTGGTCTACAGAGCAAGTTCCAGGACAAGCTCCAAAGCTACACAGAGAAACCCTGTCTTGAAAAACAAAACAAAAACAAAAAAACAAACAAAAAATTTAAAAAAGGGAACCCCAATAAATAAATCTTAAAAGTAAAAAAAAATGTCTTTGAAAAACAATACAACAAAAAGAGATTGTTGCTAGATGGTGTTAGGTGTGTGTGTGAAATCTGGTTCTGACAGTCTGTAATGTTTAGATTGGCTTTTTGTCTATAAGGACGAGTTACAAAGACGGGGTGCTTACACCTGCCTTTTCATCTGGAAGCCCATGGCTGGCTCTGGGCTCTCCCCAGCACCATGTTACTCTAGGTCCTCACAGTGAAAGACAAGGTTACGTACAGTCTGCTCCTGGGTAGAGACTGGTTTGTTATGCCAACAAAACTTGACAGCNTATGTGGCATAGACAGTGGATAGAATCAGGCGTGAGAAGACAGCACACTTCCTGAATGGCGAGCCTGTCTCTTGTCATTCCTGGAGATGAGGGAAGTTGCAGGAGTTGGGTGAGGCTATTGCATGAACTGAGATTACCCACTGGCCTTTGAAGAGGGGTGTTAATTGTTCCATCTAAGTGACAGCTGGTAACTTATTCTTCTCCACAGAAGGCGGTCCCTCACCAAGTGTATAAGAAAATGGGATAAATGAGAAAATGGGGCAATACCGACCCTACAGAAAAAGGCGGTGGCTGGCATGTCACATCCTAATAGCATACCTCCAGGTATGAATTCTCTCGGCTCCTGGAGTGCTGACACTGTGATTACACNCTTAACAGTTTATTCAGTAACAGTAGCAGCAGTAGCAAGGACATCAATTCCTCAGTTTGCCTCCAGGGATATTGTTCAAAACAGCCACAAATGCAGATGCAGGGACCATGAATGGGCCACCTCCACCCCTGGACTGGGCATTCCAGGTATGTGCTCTAGGTGGTTTTCCCACCTCGGGAAAGGAAGCAAAGGGTAGAAACGACACACTTGGGTGAGGACAGGATTAAAGAGTCTTCTCTCTCTGAATGATGCTACCTCATTTCTCATCATTGTCATCACTGCTCACCATCGTCATCANCAAAACAAGTGCCTTTTGTTCTGCTCTTCCTGAATGCCAGGGGCTTTGCTTTTCATAGTTGATCTCATTTATTCTCTGCCCAGCCGTGAGGTAAGGACTATTATGAAACCATTCCTACAGATGAGGAAGCTGAAGCTTACAGACATCAAATAACTTGCTCAGAGTTAACGCCCTTTGCTGATGGCCTTACTGGAACTGCCATGCTNAATACACAGAAATGAAAACCAAGACCTGCCTTATACAAATCAGGAAGGGATTCCTAGACATGAAATTCTTGACCCTATGTCAACTCCAAAGATTTGTTTATGAGAAATATTTCATAATACCAGATGAAGTTCACAAATCATATAACTCTAGAATTACAGTGTTATAAAAATAATATCTTATCACAAAGAAACATGAAATGCATGTTTTTAATAAGGAATGTGTATTTTATAAGTAAATACTCAAGCACATGAGACTGTTGGATACTCTTACATATATACAGAATTATCAATAAGGGGCTCAGGAATGGCTGAGCAGTTATAGCACTTGCCATGCGAGTATGAGGACCTGAATTCNCATCCTCAGAACACATATAAAAGCTGGGCAGCATAGCACATGTTTGCAGTCTTACTGTGACATGGGAGGCGACGGCAGGAGACTCCTCAGAGCTCCCAGNCTGGCTAGCCTGCCATCACAGTAGGGGAACAACAAAGGAGAGATCCTGTCTCAAACCCATTGGAANGTGAAGGCCAGCACCTGAGGTTGTCCTCTGACCTTCACATACTGTGTGGCATGCTTCCTGCACTCACACACATATATGCACATACATATCACACACACAAATTACCAAGGAAAGTCATATTTGCCAGTGTAATTCACTCAAATATTGCAAATGGTACTAGCATTAGTGATGGGACTATCTGAACAGGTGAGCCACCCCCAAACAGAGTGAAACACAATTTGAGTATATTGTTTATATTCTGAGAAAATTTAGTGTGTAGTAACTGAATCATGCAACATGCCTTGTGTTCATGAATAAGGTGGATTTTAGTTCTAACTCAAATGTATTAATATCCAAGTGTATTACTGTCCAGGTATACATTTAAAAGGCAGAACGCATTTTCATTGTGAGGGAACTGAGCAGGCATGGGACAGCATTAAATCTGCACCTACCCCATATCCCTGTCACAAAAACACCATTGGCACCCCTACCTCAGTGACTGAACAACAGGGATACTTTGTTCATTAACAAAGTCTCTTAACTTAATATTAGGACAGAGGTTGTCATTCTTGGCCCCACATTAAAATAACGTAAGAGACCTTATCTCTAATTCTGATTGGATGCCATCTGCAGAGATTCTGATGTCATTGGTCAGGGGCATTGCCTATTATCAAGGTTTCAAGNNGTTTATTCTAAGCTGAGATTATTTATTAACTTTAGTTGAGTTGGAGCACCAGACTATTTATTGACTTGGCAAACTTTTGTTCTGTCTCTTGGTCAGGAAGAGTCTAAGACCTCCTGAACCCAAGGAAGACCATCCTTAATTATAGGGTAGTGAAGGAAGTGTGTGACTCCAGGGTCTGGGAAGTCAAAACCCCATTTTAAAGTGAGTTAAAGATTAATAGTTTACTTCCAAATTTAAAAGGAACAGAAGAACAGAGTTAAACTAAATAAAAACCAAATCACCAGGGACTGACCAGTTAGGGAAACCTCTACTCATTTCTCTCCAGTCTAAGCTTGGACCCTTAGCTCTGCTAGAGTCACTCTTTCTGGTCTGAAAGGGATGTCGAATCTTTAAATTAAGAATAGCAGGTATGTTTTATCTCCAGTGCCAACTTCAAATGGATTAGCTGTGGCTGTCTGAAGAGGGACTCAAGGCCCAGGCNAGGGCAATTGAAGAGTGCTGGGGCAGGTTGGTCAATGCCATCTATCCCTGGTACCCGATGTGAGGAGGAACTGAAGTACCATTTTCCTCCTTTAGACTCTAAATTTTATCATAGGGGAGGAAGCACATTTCTCAAGAATAAATAGCACACAAATTGCCTGGTCCTTGTCAGCTTTTTGAGTCATTTTTAAATCTTTATTAATTTTTTTACTCGGTACTAGGGATTGAACCTAGGGCCTTGCACATACTTACTGTACCCTACCTCTGAGTTATCTCCCAGCCCCAGCTTTTGGAATCCGGTTTGGATTTTATCTTCCTCCTCCTCCTCATCATCATCATTTTCATCGGTTGAGGCTCAGTTATGTGTCTTATACATTATAGATATTCACCTCATAAATCTTTATAACGTGTTATGTTAGATGTTTTCATCAGAGTCTGAGTGGCCCAGGTTTTCATAGAAAGCAGACTTGAAACTTGGGTCTGCATGACCAGTACAGCCAGCTATAGCAGAGTGCTTTTAATCCCAGCACTTAGGAAGTGGAGTTAGGTGGATCTCTGTGAGTCTGAGGCAGGCCTGGTCTACAGAGTGAGTTCCAAGCCAGCCAGAGCTACAACAGTGAGACCCTATCTCNAACAAAAAATGTCCCAATACAATAGTTTGAAGTGAAATATAGTTGAAGACTACCTTCCGAACACTGATATTCTTTATCCCGAATCCACATCCTTGGATTTTTTTTTAAACAGTCTAAGAGTCAATGAAGATCAAGTAATGGATATATTGTATACATTCTGATTTCTCAACACTTCAATATAATTTCTAGGTATTGGATTTTATCTATGAATTTCAATGAAAAAAAATCAGAGAAATCTTGATTAAAACTTTTTCTATGCTTTGTCTCCCCCAACCCCTTTCTTTTCACACACGATCTCACTTAACCCAGGCTGATCTACAAGTTGTCATATAGCAGTGCTAGCCTTGCCCTCCTGCCTCTACCTTCTGAGTGCTGGGATTGCAGACATGCACCTACTACCAGGGCTAGCTCTGTGTTACTCTTTACTGTGAACCTAAGATGTTTACATCCTTGTTTCAATACGCTATAATAGAGAATCCATTCAGGTGCCATGATCTAATGCCTAGCAGGGAGATGACACACGGAGGGAAGTCAATATCTAGAATTAATTAATCATTTTAAATAGAGTAGTTTTAATTTTTGTTCATTTGTTTGCTTTTTGTTTTGAGGTGGGGTCTTATGTCNTTCAGGTTGGTCTATAACTTTCTTTGTAGTCTCAACTGGTCTCAAACTTCCAGTCCTCCTGCTTCAGCCTACTGAGTGCTGAAATTACAAGTACTAACCACCCTGACTGNCTATATTTTAATTTTGATTTGATGAAGTTCCTTTTATGGTATATCTTTTCAGTGTGGAATCTAAGTAACACTGGCACACCCAAGGTCAGAGAGATTTCCTCCTGTGTTATCTTTTAGAAGTTCTCTAGTGAGAGCTTTTACTTTTAGGTCTGTTATTCATTTAATTGTCTTTTTTTTTAAAAAATTAAGATCATTTATTTTTATTATTTTAAGTTACGTGTTTGGAGGGGTGGGAGGATGCACCCGAATGCCTGTGGAGGCCAGAAGAGAGTGTCAGTGACCCACCAGACCTGGGTGCTGGGAATCAAAGCAAGAAGTATTCTTAACTACTGAGCTTTATCTCCAGCCCTAGCGTGAAGATTCTAGAAACATCATCATATGCTTTGCAGATGTGTGGGAAACAGTTTAAGAGTATAGTATGATGTCTTCTATCTTGAAGATAGTGGTCTTAAAGTTGTTTTCCCAGCAAAATTTTTTTTGACATTGTCATCTTTATCATTTGATTCATTCTCCAGAGAGTCTTCCCTCCTCTCCCTGATTCTACCTCTTCTAAGACAAAAAACACTCTGGCTAGAATGCCTTGGTTTCAGAACAACTCTATCCAGAAAAAAAGATNTTACTCAACACTTTCCACTCTCTCCCAATCTGACCGGATA
This sequence comes from Neotoma lepida, assembly GCA_001675575.1. Lineage (NCBI taxonomy): Eukaryota > Metazoa > Chordata > Mammalia > Rodentia > Cricetidae > Neotoma > Neotoma lepida. Next base: position 149,701 of record LZPO01017357.1, on the reverse strand, counting down.
ACAGCCCTGACCACCATTCTCAAATGCAATCCCTATATTGTTTACAAAATAATCTTCAACCTAGGACCNAAGGAACAGACCACCAACAGAAAGGTGAGGTCCGAGGTAGATGCTGTAATTGCAAAGGACAAGGATATTTGGGCTGAAGCCTAGCTGCTCTAAGCTCACACTGAAAACCCTGTGAGCAGGACACTGGGTGTAGGAACTTCTGTAGGAGGTTGGGGGAAATGGAAGCTGTACAAAGGAGCTTGTTCTCTGAATTCATGCAGCCCCCAAAGACTTGATTTCAGAGCTGATATTGAAAAGGACTTTCTGTGTGCTCACAAGTTGCACATTTTGTGGCATATTCCTACCTCCTTTGACATTCTGGGAAGGACAAAAGGAAGCAGAAAATGGACTTTGTTCAATCTTGATTAGATATGGAGAAGAATGTTTGCTTCTCACAGTCAGGCTCATGTCCTTTACTGTTTGTGTCACATGGTCACATAATCTGGCTCACAATTGTCCTGGAAAGAAAGTCTCCCCTGCACCCCACCTGTCTCTTCTTAACCCAGTCTTTTCCATAAATCCAACCTACTTTGACATTTTCTGTGATTCTCTCTCTCTCCTTAAAACACTGACATATTAACACACACACACACACACACACACACACACACACAAACACACACCACACACACACACACGAGAGAGAGAGAGAAACCAAAAACCAGCAGCTAGAAGAGATGCTGGAGTACACAGACAATTAAGACACAACCTCACCTGTTAGCAGGTTTCCACCCTAGTGGAGGTATAAGGAGGAATCAACAGCTTATTACAATGCAATAAGAGATGCACATCACACACAGCAGGAACATGGACACTTAACATAGCTGGGCTACAACAATGCAAAGTACGGCGATAGAAAAGATTCTAGGGAGAAAGAAATGGTGTCCATTGAGTTTTGAGATCATCAAAACTTGGTATAGGATATCAGTGGGGTGGTCTCAGAAATTCACAAGGCACGAGAGAGCTCAGGAAACCCAGAGAATGATAGATGGCTCCATGGACTGCACCCCACTCTGGGCTGTTTGTTGTCAGTTGTTCCTTGTAACTGATTTTGTCTAGTTTTGTTCCAAGTGGAAGCTAGCTGGTACANCCGTGGGTAAGGAAGGTGTGTCCATACAGTGTNCAGGTGTTCTGATTTTCCCAGGCCAGCCAACTTCTTAGTTCATTCAAGCAAAGTCATTCAGATAGGTGGCCCCATTCTCCTTATAACGTTTCATGGTTTCTAAAGCAGTCACAAGGATGCCAATGCTTATTCTTAACNGTATGTGCTGGCTAGTTTTATGTCAACTTGACACAAACTATAGTCACCTGAGATGAGGGAACCTTGGTTGAGAAGATGCCTCCATAAGTTCGGGCTGTAGGCAAGCCTGTAGGGCATTTTCTTAATTAGTTGTTGACAGGGGAAGTGACAATCCCTGGGCTGGTGGCCCTGGGGTCTATAAGAAAGCAGGCTGAGCAAGCCATGAGGAGCAAGACAGTAAGCAGCNCCCCTCCATGGCCTCTGCATCAGCTCCTGCCTCCAGGTTCCTGGNCTGTTTTGAGTTCCTGTCCTGGCTTCCTTCCATGACGAACAGTAATGTGGAAGTGTAAGCCCAATAAATCCTTTCCTCCTCAAGTTGCTTTTATCCATCATGCTTCATCACAGCAACAGTAACCCTAATGAGGACACAGTGTGTCAAAGGAATGCACCTAAGGTCCTTCCCAGTTGAGTTTTGACAATGTTGCCCTCTATGTTTGGCTAGGTTTCTAGTGATATGCCTGAGACTGACTCTCTGGAGGACTACTCTAAAATCGTGGCTTAAACAAAATGTGATGGAGAAGTAGTAAGAAATTTGGCAAACCTTTGAAAGCCAAGGTGTGGAGTTTGAGCTGGCTTCTNTGGGCAGAGTCCAAGAGATTATGCTCCTGATGGACTCCATACAACAGAATGAGGCACTCAGATGAAGAGTTGGCTGTTCTGGATTGCTTTTAAGGTGCACACTGGTCTTCCCTACTGAGTTATACCACGCTCTGGGAGAAATCCCACCTAGCATTGCCCATGTTTCTCTACACATGTTCCAGTACATAGGAAATTATCAAAAACATGCTGGTTGGTAACTTTGAATGGGCTACCATGGGAGAGGTATAGACCTTTAGAGACTTTGTAAAAACCTCGCAGAATCAGACCCCCAAAAAGCAGAGAGATTGGAGTTTTCATTTTAATATAGAGTCTGAAACTGCTTGTAGTAAACGGCTATTTCTCTTGATTTTCCCTTTTCTTCCACTAGGAGGCAGCATCATTCCTGTTGCGCTCAAGGACGGGGTCCTTTAAATAAATACATAATACGTACATAAGTATATATCCCCACGGTGTGAACACATACCTTAATCTCTGACCTTAATTGATTAGGAATATGTTGTCTGGNGTCTTTTGGCTTAAAGCTCAAGGCAGAAGGTTCTGGAACANACAACTCTAACTTCTAATTATCTCCCAAGGAACGGCTTCATGNACCAATGAAAAGTGAAGGNTCTTNATGGAGGATTGACTTCACAAACAGCAGTTGATGAGTTCAAAGATGATAAAACTCTACAGTAGAGGAAGANGGGTGTGCGAGTTGTGTTTTTCACTGAATTTTATGCAATCTCGGGTCCCTCGGGAGTTTCTGCAAACCGTTCAGGGTGTGCTGGCTCTTGCTGTGGCTTGCTTTTGACTTCATGATAGTTGCAGCGCTGTGGGTCCTGTGCTTATGTTAGCAGCTTAAAGACTCAGCACCACAGAAATGCAATGCCCCAGCAAGCTGTCAAAGCATGCCCTAGGCATGCTTTCTTTAAAGATCCAGATTTTCTACATCTGCTGGGGTAATCTGATCTTCGTCAATTTGCATATTGTACATGTCTGGGCATCTCAGGCTGTCCTGGGAAATATTTGTCTGTTCAACAGAACGTCCAAAAACTTGTTACATCAGAGAAGTTCAGGTTATTGGTGAGTCATAAGAGGAACAGCCAAAGCCAAGGACATAGGCAGCCTCACTCAGATACAGCTCCTGTCAAAACAAAGCCTTGGCCCCGCCTCCTAACAGGGATCTTTAAAGAAAGATTTGCCTTGACAGGTGATTAGTGTCAAATTGAAGATTAAATGATACTACATGTGTGGTATGGGGGTGGGGGGTGACATGGGGTGGGATGGGGGGCTGGGCAAAGACTTAGGAGGAAATCCAGCTCCTTCTCCTTTGAGCTTTGCTCTCATTATTGCAATGTCAGTTCTATTTCAGACATCTGGAACTGAATCCATCATGTCTTTGAGGTAGGCCTGTGTACTGGAACGGGTCGTGTTCTAACATTCTGCTTGGCACTCTTGTTCAATGGCACTTCAGGACAATAAAGTCACATAGTTATGTGACTTCTGTTCCCAAGGCATAAACAAGTTTTGTTTATATTATGCTGTGCCTACGGAGTCTATAAAAGTACTATATACCTCTTACTTAAAACCACCTTGTTATGATTTGAAACTGTAATGTCTGCTGTAGGCNCAAGGACTTCAACACTTCATCCCCAGNTGTAGGAAGCTATGGAATGGTTGGCCATTGTGGCCTCAGTAGCAGAAGTAAATCCCCGGGCNTCACTAGCAGAAGTATATCCCTGGGTGTGACACTTAAAGGTGTATCTANTTCNGGTTCCAACCNTAGCTCTTTGCTTCCTGGAGAGTCACCTCACCCTTCTGCCAATGTGGACTGAGCCACTCCCACCACCAGACCTTCCCACCATGATGGTCTGTGTCTTCTGAGACTTCTCCTCCCTTGAGTTTTTTCTGACAGGCATTATTCACAGCCACAAAGAAAATAACTAATACATACTTCATTTCACAAAAATGCATGCAGCCATCTGAACCTTAGGAAGAATTATGCCNATGGACTNGCTCCACACAATGTCACCACAAACCTNAGGTTTGTAAATAACACAACATCGATGAAGCAAAGTAGAGCAAAGTCAAGAACAAACAAATGAAAACACAGTGTAGTCGCACATANTGAAGATGGCTTCAAAGCCCACAAGGGCCAGGATTATGCTGAAACACGCTTTAACAACCAGTTCTCAAAAAAGTGAAAAATAGTTTGANTGTTCTGGGGGCAAATAGCTGCCTTCTGATTGGGTTAGAATCTAGACAAAGCCCAGGGGNTTCTTAATAGACCTCTAACCCGATTAGAGAGATATAGTTCTCATTTGTTCAATTGTGTATTAAGGATTGTTAAATAATTCCTCCTGAAAATCAACCAAGAGACTTTGTCAGGCTCCAGATTTGGATAACGAGACAGAGCCCNTTATATTGCAAAGGTCTCACTAACACTTTTGTTCGGAATCATTTGGAAAGCTTCCTCTACACCAAGCACTATTCTGAATGCAGGGGTACTGTATAACTGTCCTAAGTTACCAAGTAGGACAGATGGGAGTCTCTATGTGAAGTGTGCCTACTGTGTGTGAGGCTCAGTACAGACCCAAGACAAGGCTCGGCTTTCCAGGACTTCTTCCTCTTCAGGGGTGTGTGGCCTCTCAGCTTACGGAAGCCCAACCTGTCACGTGTTCATTCTTGCTCACATTCCAGGACTTTCAGGAACAAGCTGTTCATGTCTCTTTGGCTCCAATCTCTGTGTTCCAATGCCATTATTTATGATATAAACTTAAGAGTCTATTTTATAGAACTGAACTCAATTCTGTTTTCAAATTGTGCAAGATGTCTACCCCACCCATTTTCTTTCCATTAAAAAGCAAGGGGGGTGTGGAGGAACAGTTTGCTAAGGGTCCCTGGGGTGCGACCCAGCCCATAAATTCACCATTTCCTTATAGCACACAGAGACAGGCACACAGAGACAGGTGGAGGAGAACAGGAAAGGGGAGACTGGTTCTTTCCTGAATCATTGGACCCCCACCTCAAGAGAATCATGCTCCACCCATCAGGGAATCTGCTACACCCAGAGGCATCCCAGGGGTAGAGCCAACTGTTGATGTAATGAACGGTGCACACCAGGAAGGACAGGGCCAGCTGCTACTGTAATGAATGGTCCACACCAGGAAGTGGAATTTGCCAACAACTAGGAAGTCTGTGATGGGAGTGGCAATTATCAGAATTCACTGGGAATAGGATCTGACCCATCCCAACATGATGCTTTGTGTAGTTTCGGCTCTAGATTGCTTACAGGAATGCTAAGGGACTAAGAGAAGAAATGAGGGAATGAATATCAAGTTCTTGCTTCTTCCTCCAAGAACTCTACAAGCATCCATTTGCGTTCCCTCTANAAAGCAGGAATCAGGGATCTAATGAGGCTCCTTTGGTGGGAAACACTACGCTAATCACAAAGACCCAGCTGTGTTTTAGGTAGAGAAAGGGTATAGGTGNGAGTGAAGAGTTTAAAGGGGATCCCCCTTTCCCCCAAACCTGTTTGAATAAGCTAGACTCCACTTCCNTGCATGACTAGTCTTGAACTTCTTTGTCATCCTGCCCAAAACNGGGATCAGCAATCTATGATAAAGGTTTAATAGCTTCTGAGTCCTACAACCGTGGGTTCTGTGACAATAAGAAAGTCACTTAACCATTCTGCCCTTCAATTGGCCACCCACAGAATGGAGATGGAGATGGCCATAGTATCCTNTCAAAGGGTCANAATGATGATTAACTTATATTTATATATACTACACATAAACCCCAGGTAATGGTAAGTGCTGGGTAGGTGGGAGCTAGCAGTATGGGCAGCTCAAGGCACAGCACCTAGCACTCTTTAGATGTTTCTGATTGACAGAAATGGGGTTGAGCTTAGACCATAGGTTCTCAACCTGTGGGTCACAACCCCCTTGGGGTTGCATATCAGATATTTATATTATGATTCATAACAGTAGCAAAATTACAGTTATGAAGTAGCCACGGAATAATGTTACTGTTGGGGGTCACCACAACATGAGGAACTGTGTTAAAGGCTTGCAATATTAGAAAGTTTNAGAACCACTGGCTTAGAGAAAGTAGAATAAATGAAACAGTTTGTAGTTTTCTTCCAAGCCTGTGATCAGATTTCAACCCAACCCTTTTTGTTGGCCTAGTCATTTACCCAAATGAAGGCAAGTTAGGCCTCTTCACTGAATGGGCATGTATTTAGATAGCTTATGGTTTGTGGAAGCCCTTCAGTGATTGTTTCCAAGGGACTTACTCTTGGCTGAACGTTGTAAAAATCTCCAGGATTGTTGAGGTGTTGTTCATTTCCTCCCAGCTTTATTAAGCGATAATTGACAAAAGTTTATATACTTATGATATGTAATGTGATATATATATATATATATATATGATTAAATTATCTGACACATGTCCTTGTAACTTTGTTGTGTTGAGAACACTCAGGCTACTCAGCAGTTCTCAAGTATTCAATACTTTATTTATTATACCCACCATGCTGCACAACAGATCTTCAGGACTTAATCATTATGCCTATTTGAACATGCCTTTCCTAATACCTAGTAACCACCATTCTATTACCTACTTCCATGAGCTCAGCATACATTTATGTATGAGTGAGATCCTATGATTGTCTCCACAGTTGGCTTTTTTCACTTAGCACAATAATATTCATGACATTTCTATTTATAGAATCATATTATATTTCCTACTGAGTAGTATTACATTGTGCAAATTTATCCATTTTCCTTATGTGCTCGTCTATTAGTGGAGACTCACATTACTTTTATATATTAGTTATTGTGAACAATGCTGTAATGAACGCAGATATCTCTTTCACATGCAACTCTCACAGGGCTGTTCTCTATCTTAAGTGAGAGAAAGGTTAAGAGGAAACGGAAACGGTGCCTAATGGCTACTTCAGTGAGTCTTGTGAGACAAGAAGAAATTCTGGAAGCAAATTAGCCTCCTCTGAGAGGGTAGTGAACATACTTCCTAGAAGAAAGAATTAAATAGCTTTATTTAAATATAAATAAATATAAAATAAAATGCCTTCCCTTATTGAGTGTAGTGGTTCTGACAAATGACTGTGCTTAATAACTTCTACCAAAATGAAGATATTACACATTTTATCACCCCCAAAAGTTTCTTGTATGTTATTATTATAGGCAACCTCTCTAGGTCTGTTTTCTGTCATTACAGGGTAATTTTGTCTATTGAAGAATTTTATATAAATGACATCACCTACTATATTCTCTTCTAAATGGTGTTTCCCCATCCACGTTGTTGCATATAGCCATGTTTGTTCATTTTCACACCTGAATAATATTTGNATGTTTACATAAAATTGTATGTTTACAGTTTATAGTTTTTTGTTACTGTTGTTGTCTTTCATTTTGGTTTTTGAGGAAACTCAATATCTATCCTAGATTGGTCTTGAACCCATATCTATCCTCCTGTCTCAGCCTCCCAAATGCTGGGATTATATGTGTGTGTCACCAACAGTTTCATTTATCTATTTAGATGTAAGTTTGAGTTGTCCGTGGATGATGGTCATGATCAACCTGATCGTGTGTTCAAATCTTTATGTGGATAAACCTTTAGAAGTGAAACTGCTGTGTGCTTAGGTGGATACAAATTCTTTTCCAATAAGTGAATCAAGACTATTTTCTCCAATAATCAGCTTGCTTTTTCATTTTCTTATTGATGCTACTTGTAGGGAATGGGTTTTTTATTTTCACAGTATCTAACTAATTATAATTTTCATTTGCTTCATGTATTTTGAGTCTTAGAAAATATTGGTTATTCCCAAGTGGTTAGAATTTTGAGTATATGTTTTCTTCTAAAGGTTTTATAGTTTTCAACTTTAATTTGTTTGTTTATTTGGTTTTTTTT
>LZPO01017357.1:95846-107820 GCA_001675575.1 Neotoma lepida | reverse complement strand
ACTTAAACAGACTCAGAAAGAAGTTTGAGTAATTACACTCTTCAACACAAACCTCTGGCTTCTGGAGCCCTCACTGAAGCCNTAGCCCCATGACATAGACCTCATTGACTGTCCTAGCCTCCTGGCAGACATGCACACGTTTGCTCAGTCTTACTTCTTTGCCACATCTCTTACTTTTCTTCCACCTGTCTCTTGTCCCCATGGCTCCCTAGAGCCAAATTTACTCCTCTAGAACTTTCCCTAGAAAACNGGACAGCTTCTAGAATGAAGTAGAAGTAAAGAGAGCGTGAGGTAGAATACAAAGATATCCCCAGACCTGAGATGTCATTCATAGATGTTCAGCAAAATATTTTGGGTTTGGTAAAACTTATTTTTAAGTGCCTTGGAAGACTGTTACTATAAATAAGAACCCAACACACCCATTATTCGTTAATGTTTGCTTCCCTGCTGATCCTTCGTACTAAACATTGAGCAACTTTAAGGCTAGTGAGAAAGAGGCAAATCAGATACCATCTTTGCATAAGTGGTATTTATTCATGCTTGCCTTGGTGACCTGTTATGTGTTAACTCAGGTGTTTTCTTTTTTGTTTGCTTGTTTTAATACAGTGTATAGACCTAGTAGTAGACAAGATTTCTGGTATAAGAAAGGAGGTAGGAAGGGCCATGCCTGCATCTGAGGGGTAATACCAGGAACAGGAGGAGGGAGCAGAGGAAGGAAGGAAGGGAGTGGGGCAGGGTGCTTTTCCAGGCCTGAGGGTGGGGGGCACAAGGGAGAGTATGCCATGGCTTCTTTCCAGGTGCTGGGCCATTGGCTACCCCTCCATATCCACACCCATGTCCAAAACTCCTTCGCTCAGCTTCTGGTTTTCCAGCTAGAGTCGAGCCAATAAAAATCTCAGAGGGGAGAACATTCCACCCTGGCCCCCTGCTCTGAACCCACAGGTCTTGGCAAGGGCTAAGGCAGGGTCTCAGTAATTCCCAAGCAGAGAAGCTTGGAAAGCGGGGTCCAGGCATTGATGAGCACATCTGAATTCTGTCTCAGACCTGTAATTAGTAGTATAATCATAAATCACGTGACTTTGGAGTCTCACTTGTTCTCAGCATGATGAAGACAGAGTACCTAGGCTACTGTGTTATTATCAGAATTAGATAANTTAATGTTATAGAGCAAATAGNTCACACTGAGAAGGGGGTAGATGCATAGAGCAAATAGTTCANACTGAGAAGGGGGTAGCTGGCATCTACCCCAGCAACCCAGAAATGTGCCCTTTAATTACTCAAGCATTTAACCAAAGCCAAATACCCAAAACTGTTGTACATTATCACTAGTACATTGCTACAAACTCATCAGAATAACCAGCTACAAATCACCTTGAACATATGGGTTCTTAGAAAATGGAAAACAGTATCTCTTTTTATAAACCAGATGCAACTGCGGGATGATGAATCTGTGTTTCTTTACTTTATAGACATCAGCAGGTATTTCTACACATTCCAGGACCGGGTTTTGGAGATGATTTATTACAAGGAGAATCGTTAGCAGGAGCCACTTTTCCTCATATGGATTAGGAATTAATTTCTAGTAACCAATGTACTACAGAGGAGAAACAGGTTTTGTTTTTCTCATCCCGACTCTACTGTTGTGAGTAGAAATTTTAAACCCACAAATGCCCTTAATTCTAGTGCTCTGACTACCAGTTCCTATTGTAGCAAATACTCAGAGAGNTGAGTGCCAGGCACTGACCTAAGTGACTCATTCAGCCACCAGAAACAATGGTGAGTGTGCTGCTATTCCTAGCTGTGTTTCACAAACAGGGAACCAGGGCACGCACATGCCGAGAAACCAACCTATAGCCAAACAGCTAAGGGAAGAANGGGTTCCCACATAGAGGCACTGGCTCCTGCTGACAGCTGCCCTTACTAGACATTGCTCCTCCTAGCTGTTTGAACTGAAAACACAGAGTCAAATTTTCCTGTCTTCATGGAAAGATTATGAAGTTTCCTTTTTCTCATTAAACAACTTATTTTCTGACACCAGATGGCTCGGTGGTTAAGAACACTGCCTGCTCTTCCAGAGGACCCAGGTTCAATTTCCAGTACTCACATGGTAGCTCACATGTCTGTAACTCAAGTTCTAGGGGATCCAACACCCTGTTCTGGCCCGACATGCATGTGGTACATACCTGCAGGCAAAACACCCATACACATTATATAAATAAGGTAAATTTAAAGCACATCTTGTCATAGCTTTATTAGATTCATTTTACATGCAAAATATTAAAGTTAACTTTCTTATGGTTTCTTTCTTTCTTTTAGTGTCTTTGTGATTCCTGTCTATTTGTAGCAGTGCTATTAACTATAGACGTCAAATGAAACTGTAAAGTTTGTTTCTGTTTCTTTTCTTTCTTTTTAGTTGTAGTGCTCAGGACTGAATCTGGGGCTTTGAGCATGCTACACAAGCACTTCACCACCATGTGCCATTCCACCCCTTTAAAGTTAACCTCTAAAGCATGTTAGTTTTGTGTGTGTGTGTGTATGTGCGTGTGTGTGTGTGTGTGTGTGTGTGTGTGTGTGTGTAAGGAAAGTGCTGAAGTTATGGTCAGATATCTATGGCTGAAGGCTTGCTGAGGACCAAGGAGCTGAAACAAGTACACTCTCTGGTTAGTGAGCTGGGCTTTGCCTGGAAAAGTGTAAGGAGAAGGTGATACAAAGGTCATTGGTCAAACTGGCAGAAAATCTAAGCGACAAGAAAATGGACAACTGGAGGTCCAGCATAGCGACAATCAGAGGGCAGGGATGTATGAAANAGAGAAGTTTTGGGGTGTCCCAGTATCTTTGCTAGGGTTTCTATTGCCATGAAGAGACACCATGACCATGGCAACTCTTAAAAGGAAAACATTTAATTGTGTTGGCTCGCTTACAGTTCAGAGGTTTAGTCCAGTATTGTCATGGCAGGAAGCAAGGCAGCATGCAGGCAGACATGGTGCTGGAGAAGGAGCTGAGAGTTCTTACATCTTGACTCACAGGCAACAGGAAGTGGTCTGTCTCACTGGGTGTGACTTGAGCATATATGAGACCTCAAAGCCCGCCTCCACAGTGACACACTTCCTCCAACAAGGCCACACCTCCTCCAACAAGGCCACACCTCCCATTAGTGCCATTCCCTTTGATGGTCATTTTCTTTCAAACCACCATACCCAGTATCAGGTCAGCCCTATGCAACTGGTAAAGACACCACAGTTTCACCCTCGGAGGCTCAGTTTTCACACTTGACTTGCAGAAACACTGTCTGATCACTGACATGTGTGTTTACCACAAGAGTGTTTCTTCTCCACTTGTCCTCAGAGCTGTCACAGCTGTAGCCCTGTAGTCCATGGCTTCTTACGCTCTGGAAAACACAGCTTTTGAAGTGGAGGGGGACACTAGAACAAATGGCTTTGAGTGTGGTGCCTAAGGAATTGACATAAAATCTCTGGCTGAATCTTGCCTTAAAATTCTGTCTGCAGGAAAAAAAAAAATATGAGCTCTTGTTTTCAGCCTTGACTTGGCTTTGGTCAGCCACAGTAAAAGTTAGAGGGAACGCAGATCCTGCTCTTCTGTTCCCAAGTTCAGAATCTGCCTTGCACTCTGTATTTTCTCCAAATTTAACTCAAATGGTTACAAAGACTATGCCAATGCTTGCCCTGGGCTATCTGGGCAAGGTAGGTTAATTGCAAAACTCTCCCAGGCATGTCCAACCTATGACCCTCAGGCTGCCTGTGTTCTAATATAGCTGTGAGTGTGGCCCATCACATTTATAGACTACAATGCCACACTGACCAAAGGTTGGACNCCCCTACTTAGTCCAAACACAAAATAAATGTTGGACCTCAGGCAGCTATGATATGACAAATGCCTGAGTCTGCTGCTTATCCATTGGCCTTCTACTAGGCAGCCACTGTGCCTGTAAGTCATTGATAGTATGTCAGAACAGCCAGTACAGAAGTCTAAGCATTTCTTCTAGCCTGCTTTCTGTCTTTCACTCAGATTCTCAGGATGGGCCCCCCCCCCCCCAGGGAGCTCTGTCCAGGTGTAGGCACTGACTGGAGTTCTATAGCAGGATCCACATCCTGCTGAGCCAACAGCTAGGGACACCGAAGGAGGACTCTCTTCCAGGACAGGAAAGAACAGTCATTGTTTATCCAGCTCCGCGCTGCCATAGAACCTCAGGTGAGACACATTAGNTAGCTTGTGAGCCTCGGTTTCTCATCCACCAAACATGGCTGCTGTTCAGTCACTTCAAGGTCCCCGTTGGATTACAAAAATCATGATTTTTTNCCCCCTTTTTTAACAAAAGACATGAGTTATGGGTCTCGGGCCCTTTCTTGACAGCAAGTTTTAATGCTGGGGAGGGGATATTGACCTAGGAAGAGGAAGTCCTGTCATCACCAGTAGGTAAAGATAGCTCACCTGGGTGAATACCAGAAGCAAGCCCACCCCAGCTACCCTCACAGTCCTTTGGAGGCCGGTCTCACATTCGGTACTCCTCAGTCACCTCGCTTGAATTCTTCTGGGACATTTGATGTACGCAGAGTGACTCCATCTCCCTCTAGGGGTAAACATAGCCATGGCTTTAATTATTAACATTTCAATGTTGTTATTGGAAACATTTATTCTAATACTACTGTAATAAGATGGAATAATTTTCAGGGACTGCCCTGCAGCCAATTTCTTACCTGCTGTTGCCAAGAAAAAGAAAGGAAAGAACAAAGCTGAAGAAGGCAGAGGTGATGAAGACAGCAGATAGAAACCGGTTAGGCAGCTCCAGGCAGGGACCCCCAAAGCAGCAGTTTTTAGGTATCTTGCTGCTATAGGTCAGGAATACCAAGAGAAAATTCTACTTGCTAGTTCCTTGTTATAGCTTCTCCTAAATGAGTCCTTCTGTCTGGAAGCTATATGTAAGGGATGGACTGGAACCCCAGTCCAGACACTACCCCTCTGGTGAACAGCTTTAAAATTGATCTGGGTTTTCATGGTGGAAATGGTAATATCTACACCATAATGTAACTTCAGCTCATCTCCTAAATGATTTCAGGGCCCCTGCTCCTGAGGGNAAATGTCTCAATGTTTCAGTAACCTTCAAGGCCACTGAAGCTTTGGATCCCACCTCCCTTTTCCCTGGAAGGTACCAGCTTTTCCACTCCTTAAGGTTGGTTCAAAAAAATAGAATACCTCTGGCCCTGGGTGGAGATGTCACAGCTGATGTGCTCCAAAGCGTAGAGCATTTCATACTATCGTCTCCTTNCTTAAGAACTAATCCAGTTGGGCCTGTCCGTCAGCTAGCCAGAACGACCNTGCCTCAGAAAGACCAGCTAAGAAGATGGGAGGAATAATTANCCTTTAATGAGATAATGTACTTTGTTGTCCCTAAAAACTGTGCNCCCTTGTGGTCACNTAAGGAGCTGCACCCATGCAGCTCTGCTGAGCCTGCCTCTCCTTCTCTCTTTCCCATCTTTTTCTTTTGGCTACCTGGGCCTAAGCATGTTTTCTCTGNTGCTTTGGATCTCCTCATGTTCTCTGAAGCTATTCCCCTCCCCCATAGCTGCCTCATAGTGGCTCTGTGACCTCCATTGCTGAGTGTGCCGACCTAGCTCAGAAACCTCCCTCCTCNCCACCATGTCCTTCCTCCACAGCCACCAGGATTCACTGCTTGCCTACTCTGTTGTTTCCTCTCAAAGTCTCTCAAAATTGTCTTCAAGCTTTTTACTGAGTCCATTTAAAAATGTTTTTTANTGATGAGACCAGGACTCAAAGAAGGACCCCTAATTTTCCTAGTAACACCAGGAGGCCCAATAAACACTATTTAAAAATATTCTTTTACATGCACGACCTATACTTATCACTGCTATTCCATCTAAAAATGTTCTTTTTGATTTACTTAACTTATTCTATGTGTGTGAGAGGCTTTGCCTGTATGTGTGCCATGTCCATGCTGGTGTCCACAGAGGTCAGAAGACAGACAGCATCAGATCCCCTTAGACTGGACTTACAGGGATGGTTGTGAGGGACTGTGAGTTAGACAGACTCCCTGCTAGGCAGACAGATAGNGAGGCGGACCATGACTAGGTGATAAAGACAGTGAACTTCTGAGAAGACCAGGTTCTGCCTCAGCCTCCCCACCAGAGACAAAAGCCTGGCAGTTGAAAACAAAGGCCTTGTGGGCATTTTCTCCTGCTAGTAGGCCCTCTGTTGATGGACAGGCTCAGTGAGTTCAAGGCCTGAGCAGGACAGTTACACAACAGTTGTAGGCTAGTCAGCCATCCTGTCTTTCTTCAAAACTGACCAACCCTAAANGAGGGGAGGAGGGCCCTTCAGAGACTTAACCCCAACCCTCTAGATGAGACTGGATTTTTAGGNTCCTGAGATCCCCCTTCACAAAGTGAAGGGTCTTTTTCTCTGTGTGTCTGCTTCATGTGTGTTTCCTCACGCATGATACACGCCTTTCTTCAACTGCTGATTCCGTGTGCTCTGTTCAGGATTTCTCTGCTGTTACCTGTCCAGCTGGAGATTTTTTTTCCCCACCTTTTAGTTCTTTAACCAGCAGAGGAAATGAAGCCCATCTAGAACCCTGGAGATAACACTTATGTCATTGTGGCTGCTGGGAATGAAATCCAGGACTTTGGTCCTCCGTAAGAGCAACAAGTGCTCTTAACTCTGAGCCTTCTCTCTGGTCCTAGCTTTCCGATTTTTTTCAAATCACAGTTTGAAAGATAATGAGGAAGAGGCGCCAGAGTGCTGACTGAGAACCATGGTGTTTACTGCTTGAAGGAACCAGAAGTTCGTGGCAGCCTGGCTGGACTGAGAAAAACCTGCTCAGCTTGGGAAACAACCCAGCAGCAGCAAAACGGGGCACAACGTGTTCGATCTGGCCAGAGCTCTGTGGGCTGTACCACCCCCATCAGGCCATCCTCCTCCGGCGTGTTCCACACTGGCAGCTCAGAGAAGCAGCACCCAGTCTCTCGGCAGCAATTCCCCTGACGCACATGCTCCCTGAAAGCCAGCTCTGCAGACTTTTCTCGGCACCAGCAGAAGTTAGGCCACGTGCAGGAGAGGGAAGGAGGGCAAGAGGAAGACAGCTCTGCTGGCTGGCCTTGGCCCCTGAAGAAAACAAGCCGTGGCAGGGGAGAAACATACTGTTCCCTNCAATCTGATCAAACTGTAAACCTCTGGCCTGCATACCCGGATGCTGAGGCCCAGGGGCGAAACTGATTAGACAGGCAGGAAAGAGGAGTGAGAGACTGTTCTGGGGTAGATGAGAAACACGTTGTGAGGAAGGGGGTACCGTGTGTGTGTGTGTGTGTGTGTGTGTGTGTGTGTGTGTGGGTGTGGGGCACAGGCTGCCCCCAGGAGAGGGCAGATGCATAATACTCTGTTTGTGCACTGAGAACCCAGCTCCTGGGGTGGCCTCTGGCAACTGCTGAGGCCTCACAGTGAGAAATCTGGAACAACAAAGGCTGAAGGACAAAAAGGTCTCTGGCCAGAGGGGCTGCTGGCTTTTACAGGGCCAAGAGCTTCACTTCAGAGGGACACAGGACAACCAAGGAGTAGACTAGGGGGCTGAGAAGTGGACAGAGTCAAGGAAGGGAACTAAGGAAGGCTGGGGATATGCCGGGTGCTGAGCACCGTGCGAGGNTCTTACATGCGGGGTCACAGTGTGGAATTTTCACTCAATCATAAAACGAGAAGCAAACAGCTCATTCTTCCCCCAGGTCAGTGACACCTAGACTTGCCTACCACCACACTGGAACCATTTATTTTAAAAAGTTAACCCGAAGCCAGCTGGGGAATTTAGTCACCATGAGACAGTAGAACATGCACTTTAATTTACAACTCAGACAAGGATGGATTGTTCAGGAATGTGAAGACCAAAGTGCTCCTCAAGCCTTTGCCCCCCACCTGCGGAAGCGAAGGACCCTCTTCCTGGTGGGNGCCTGTCACACCTGCAGTCATCATTTTCTGCTGCCTCTACTCTAGCGCCACCTGCTGGCTCTGACTGCTAATCCACGTTTGACCTGACTGGGAATTTCTGGTTCTCAGGAACACAGGTGACTCTACCGAGCTTTGCCAGGGCCCACCTGGGCTTGCAGTACCAGGGCTCTACATCACCCATCTTTCCACGTTTCTTCAGGATTTTTTTTTTTTGCAAGGCAAGACTTTAATTTATTCATGAACAAAACCCAGCAAAGACTAAATATTTCTAAACTTATATCCCTCATTCGAAAGGCCACACTTAATGCAATTTTTAGAAACCATTATTTGAAATATGCAGAAACACTCTATTAAAAAACAGCATCTAAAAATNACTATTAAATAATAAGCAAATATTTTAAATAAGTGAATATCTATTTTACTACTTATTTATTATTTATTATAATATGATGACTATTATTTTAATATGTTTATAGAAAGAATCAGTTCTGTATGTAGATAGTCATTTAAGAGTGCTTTATATTTTCATGGAGGATTTTTAAATTTTATTTTATTTTATTAAGGCAGGGTCCCATTGTTTATCCCTGGCTGGCCTGGAGTTGTTTTCAAAATCTTCAACAAGTCCTATTGCTTCATCTCACTGAGGCACCCCCAGCGTGTTGTTTTCAGACAGTTCTGGCTTCCTGGTTCTTCTACAGCCTCTTCTCAGCCGAATCTTTTCCCCACTTCTTTCTTTTTTAAATTANGAAATTCCATTGATCTTTGTTGTGCTTCCTTGCTTTTCTGGTTTCTTTATTCATTTGTGTAGGCGTGTGCACACCATGGTGTGTACAGAGGTAAAAGGAGTTTCTCCTGTCACCGTGTGGGTCCAGGGCTTGAGCTTGCCTGCATGGCCTTTACCTTCTGAGCCGTCTGGAGATCCCCCGTTTCCCACTCTTCTCCAGGATCTTTCTACCTTCNTTCCNNCAGATGTTTCCGAAGGCTTGGTTTGGCCCTGTGTGAGAAGCACAATGTGAACTCCTGCTCAGCCTGTGCTTCCTACCAATACTCAGTCAGTGACCACACCCAAGGACCGTGCTTGGACACATCAGTGCAGTCCAGTCATGTGACAAGGTCCTTGCTTGCCTGAGAACCCTCCTTGAGAATGTAGAGAAGTCCCTTTCTCTGGTTTTGACCCGGATGCTCCAGCTCCAAGTCCAATTCCCATCCATGGAACCTGACCAATCACGGAGGGAAAGTTGGCCTCAGGGCTAGTGGGTGTTGAGGGAGAGCTTGAGGGGGAAGAATTTTCTCAAGATGGCTGGGGTAAATGTTCGTTGCAAGGCAGGAGGTCTGTCAAGGACAGAACCAGAGAGGAAGGGTCAGCAGATACAGGGCCCAGTAGATAAAGATGCTGGAGAGAGAGAAGAGATACGGAATAGAGACAGCCACCATAGCTTATTAAAGGTTTTTGGTCCCTTTCTACTGTTCCAATGTAGAATGTCCCCTACTGGCTCATGTATTTGAATACTCAGTCCCCTGCTGGTGACACTTTTTTGGACACCTTTTAGTTCATGGGGCCTACCTGACAGGTAGAAGGTTTCAAGGGCAGAGCTTACCTGGTCCCAGTCTGTTTGCTGTTTCACTGAGATGTTACAATTTGAGCCACCAAGACCAAAGAGCCACTCACTGCTGTATTTTCCTGACTATGATAGACTGTGTCCCTCAAGCCATGAGCCATGAGAAATCCTTGCTNTGCTGTTTCTGTCAGGTATTCNGTCATAGCAATGAGGAAAGGAACTAACACAGNGTTGATTTCAAAACNCGGATGTAGGAAGCAAACAAATGGAAGCAGGCTCAACAAACATCAATCATAGCTATGATTCTAAGCACCAACATGACACTTGAGACAGAGATATTNGTTGGCATGAAAGGTGGCTATAAGCTCAAGATACTTAAGGTAGATTTTCTTCTGTCTTGGCTAATTAAATAAAGTGTCAGTTTGGATGAGGGAAACACCAGGTCAGTGTGGGTATGAGCACTGGAGTGTCTTATTTTGTAGAATCAGCTGGAGGGCCAGGTTAGTTTTCAGATGGACATTCTGTCCATTTAATTCAAAACATGTCTGGGAATGAAAAGCAACTGAACCATGGAAGAAAGAAATTGGCAAGTTAACCACAGAAGGATTTGAATTTTGGCCTCGAGAAAAGAACATTTCTCATCCTAGTAGCCCAGGTACAGTCTTCCTTGGTTAACTCCTACCTATTGGCAAAAGACCAACTCTCATGATGAAATAAGACACAGGCACACACATACACACACACACACACACACACACACACACACACAAAATGTTGTCTGAATTTCAGGCGTAGGCTCAGTGTAGAATCTATACTGATCTGTGCTATAGATAGGGGTGACCTTGGTAAGTCTCAGGGCAATTCAACAAAATCAGCTGTCGTAGGGAGCATGGACCAGGAGATGAGGCAGAAAATGGGTTCCTTTACAGGCCTGGGAGCTGAGGTTGTCCTGGAAGAGCTGGGCCACACATCAGAGAAAAGGGCTGCAGTCAGTGGGAGCAGGAGAGCCCNTCCTGAGANGGAGATGAACCAGGGATGCTGAGCACCCACAGTCTCTCAGAGTCTGCTCCATTGTCTGGTCTTCTGAGGAGCTGGAGCTGCAGAACTTGAGTGTCCACCTTTTCCTTCAGTTTTTCCTTGCCTCTCTATATGCCCACATATTGTCTAGTCTCCGAATCTGGGCTTTGCACGGGACCTAACTAGGCTGTATTTCCTCTTATTAGCACCTTTTGTAGGGAGACCTATCTGCCCTCCTTTTTAACAGAGTCTCACTATGTAGCCCAGGCTGGCCTTGAACTTATGATCCTCCTTGCCTCAGCCTTCTAAGTGCTAAGATTATAGGTAAGCTACCATGTCTGTCTATAGATACCCCTTGAGCAGCTAGGATAACACCCTGCTTACCTCCCACCATTATTCTGTCTTGGCACCAGCACCTAGCCCTCACAT
This sequence comes from Neotoma lepida, assembly GCA_001675575.1. Taxonomy (NCBI): domain Eukaryota; kingdom Metazoa; phylum Chordata; class Mammalia; order Rodentia; family Cricetidae; genus Neotoma; species Neotoma lepida. The sequence continues at coordinate 96,847 of LZPO01017357.1, read as the reverse complement.
CTTAGAGTCATACTTCTCACCTATGCTGGCACAGCTTCCAATATTTGTGGTACCCAAGCCTCCCAGGCTCTGGACTTTGCCTTTTTTCTCTACCTGTTTGCTGCTCCGGTGCTGAGACAGATAATTGTGCTGCCCTCAACTCTGCCCCTTGAGTGCCTGCTACCCTTTCAGGTCCAGCCTTAACTCAGGGTGAGCCATCTCAGTATCTCCCTCTCTGTGAGTCTCTGGTGAGCCCCATCAGTATCCTCCCCTCATCTCGACACTGAACTTATCGTTTTCTGTTCTTGACTTACCGCCAACCTTTACATCACTCATGACTTGCAAACACTTAGTGACACACTGGGACAGCTGTGGACTTTGAGGGTGAAAGACAAGGCAGCTGTGGACTAGCTTGCTTGGAAGGGCTCTGTCTATGAATGTCNTTTGTATGGAAAGATGAGGCGCCTTTGGTAGAAAATACCCCAGAATACATTAATCTTTCCCAAATCCAAATAAACTCAGTGCTTCTTCAGTGATACTTNNAGCTTTGCATTAATTCAAGAAATCCAGNTATTTGGAGCACATAGCACAGAGCCATAGCTTCTTTCTGGAGTCAATTCTGCAAGGTTCCCCTTAAAGTCAACTCTTCATAGATGCTAAATTCATACTGATAGCTGTGGATGACTCTGATCTTCTGTAGTTTTTCTGTCCCAACAAAATTGATGAGGCTCAGCCTGGGAAGGGAAACTAGGGGAGTCTTACAACATACAAGCTTCAAGTCAATGGGCTTCAAGTCAGTGTAACCTGGGATGGTAAGGAAGCATTAGACATCACCTATCCAGCCTGTAGTGCTGAGTCAGAATCCAAGACNGTCTGAGATGACATCACTAGGTATGTCACTACAAGGGAGATCATTAGTTCCATTTCCCCAATCAATCTACAGTGGCTTCCTGAGTACTGTGCTAAAAGAAGTTGTAAGACCTGTTGTTGGCTAAGTGAAAGAGAACACAGTGATCGATTTG
>LZPO01017357.1:62104-72654 GCA_001675575.1 Neotoma lepida | reverse complement strand
ACAAAGTGTGTCCTGTCAGTAAGCAGATGAGGGTGTGGGAGTATTTGGTAATTGCACCACACTGCCAAGATCAACAGCTCACGTGCACAATTACTCATTAATCCTAACACATATAGAAGAACAGAAGAGCTAAGCACCTGGTACTGGAAGCCCCAGGACCAGTACTGTTTTCTTGACAAAGTCACTACCACCAGGCTGACTTCCAAGCTGAGCCCTCTGTAGGATAAACTGTTGAATGAATAAACAAATGATCAAAGACCTCCTTANAGTTCCTGTTGACCTATCACCCCCTTCCTCTACAATAGTGACTACCTAGACTCTCCTAACTCACTGAGGTAAGCGGATCATTATTTCAGCTGGGTACAGCTGGGATGGTGCAGGGACTTCATCCTAAGTGTGTCTGCAAGAACCAGCCAAGTGGAGTGAGTTCAGGAGAGATCTGAGCTGGAAGACGACAGGGAGTGTGAGAACTCTAGCAAATGGAGAACAGGAGTCATTTGAGCAGGAACCAGCTGCTAGTCAACCAGAAGCAATTCAGGATAAAGAAAAGACGCAAATTTGTGTTTTCAGTCAAGTGACTCGTCACTGTCTGAATTTCTTCTCCTCCATGCTCAGGACCCAGAATGATCGGCCTGGTAGCNGCAGAGTGGAAAANCTATAGGGAAACATTGCTNAGTAAGACACTAAGCCCCTCCCCAAACTGCCTTTTGTGATGGACATGACATTGAACGTGGTGATCACTGTATCTAAAAGTAGAACACCACCGTTACCACAGACAAGATGGCCAAAAGTGTCAGGTGTCAGGACACCCCCTCCCCCAATACACACTTCCTGCAGCTCTCCTGATCACCTGCAGGCTAATCTCTGCCCTCAGACCTGGACTAGGCCTCAGGACAGCTCCTCCCCCAGCCTGCCAAGCCCGTGTGGCAGTGGCTGATTCCTTGACTGTTTGTTCTGCTGGAGAAGACAGAACACTGNACTGTGCTGGAATCCTGCCCCACCCCCTTCTGAACAGCTGCCTCCCCCAGCACACGAAAGCTGCTGAGCAAACAGAGAAATCAAAGATGATTACAGGCTGCTAGAAAACCGTGTGCTTCCGCCTGGCTGCATCTGCCTGCCAAGCTGTTANGTAAGCCACAGACCCACTCAGGCCTGGAACCAAGCAGATGCTTGTTGACAGCCCTTCTGTGACCCGCTCATCATCCAAGCTTTCCCAAACCCTGCCTCACCTGGAGTGCACCTGCCCCGTGAGAGCCTTGCATACCCTTCGGCTGACAAGCCACTTTTATATTTGTTTTGGGGTTTCCCTGTCTCTGCTCCCTTCCAACACAGACAAATGGGTGGGTCAGGGCCAAGAGTTGACTTTGGTCAGATTCCAAGTGACTAAGACATTTTACTTCGGAAAACTCTGTTTCACAATCCAGGGGAGATGGTTGTTTTTCAGCCTCCTAAGTGAATAATTCACTTCGGCTGTTTAGACACTGGAGCTGAACGAATCACTCCTGGAGCCCCAGATGACCTCCTGGTTGGAAGGCCTGACCGCGCCGCTCTGATAACCAATACTTATTTCTATTTAGGGATCCTAGATATGTCCCACATCCCAAGGCACCTAAATGGATTCAAAAGAGCCTTTCTTCCAGCGTGTCCATGACTTGGTTAACTGTGCTGGTTTCTCAGTGTTTCTGTCTTTCTCTCTGCATCACAAGGCTAGGAATACTGCAGATTCCTGCAGAAGGCACACGGGAAATTTCAAATATCAGCTGGCCCATGTTCTTCATGTGTATGTATTCATGTATGCAGATGTGTATTTGTTTTTGCATATGTGTGGAGTCCCTAGGTGGATGTCCAGTGTCTTCCTCTATCTCCCTCCATTCTACATTGCGACAAGGTCTTGCAGTTGAACCCAGAGCTCACATATGTCGCTTGTCTGGCTAGCCACCTTGCTCCAGAGACCCCCTGTCTGCAACTTCTGGTCACTGGAATTACAGGTGGGCTGCCTCCTCCTGAATTTATGTGGGTTCTGGGAATCCAAACTCCAATCCTCATGATTGCACGGCAAGAATTTTAACTGCTAAGCCATGCTCTTAGCCCCTAAGTTCAGCATTTCCATTGGCATTGTTATCACATCTGAAATGAATTCCCAGGCCTGTTAACGTTGATGATGTCAATGTAGAACTTAGACATCTAAACCTGATTGACACGGGGGTCCATTACTCTCCTCTTTGCAACCTAACTGGCTGTAGCCCAGGATGAGTGCTCAAACCTTAAGTACAGGGGTTTGAACTTTGGAGTGGGATGTAACCTGTGTTGGAAGCCATATGACCTGTGCTGTAGCACGAACCTTGCTACATAATTGGCCTGTCCTGACTTCCTTTATNGTCTACATCACTTTATAATACACAGGCTTCCAAGGGGTCCCCTGCTGATGCTGGCCAATGGCTGACCCTTCACTTGTTCCATCCTGGAAAGGGTGAGTAGGAGAGCCTTCACTGAGAACACCCTAGTAGGAAGGAGCTTTAGGATCAGTCTCTATTCTTGGCCCTCACCTCCCTCATTAACACAGGAAGTGAGGGGCTCTCAGCAAGACACCCACATAGCTGTTCAATTCATTCTCATTCTTCAGGGATGGCCAAAGTGGCCAGATCTAACAACTGAGGCAGAAACCCCCTCCTAGGAAGATAGCCAGAAAGATCATGTCCTGAGTCCAGGCATTTTGAACAAGTAACCGAAGGAAGGAATTGTTTTCTCTAGATCCTAACCCGTAGAAGATTTAATAGATTCCCTAAAGTCCACATAAGAGCAGATGTGTATGGGGGTACCCCATAAACGCCATGTCACTGAGAGGCACACTTGTTTGTTGCCCAAGAGCTACTTTATTCAAATACTGTATGGTATACTGAGATGCTGTGGAGGACCACCCTCCCATGGCTGCTTCTAAGTTGGAGACCTCACCTCAGATCCTAATACTCTTCTCAAGGAAACTGCTCCCTGCTGCACCTCAAGACGGCCTGCAGGTGGGAAATAAAAGATGAGCTTACGTAGCCCCTGTCGGCTTCCAGGATGATAATTCCCTCCTAGTGATCTGTGTTTCTACACTAACATTTGAAAGACAAAACCAGTGTTGTCTGGANGGGATCCTGGGACTGAGAGGTTCTGAGTACCTTTCTCTCCCTTTGCCATTGGAGGGGTGCTGTCCTCCAGCTTGGCTATACAGACTCCAAAAGGGGCCCCTAGAACTCCTCCTGGAGAGAGACGTGGATAGGGAAATGCAGTGGAGTAATTTTGCCTAAAGAAAGGAGTTCATGAAGCATGCTCCCCCTGATGTGCCTAGGAGCAAGCTAGACTAGGCAGATACCAAGGAAAAGCTACATNGTTCAAATCACACCTCCCTGTCCTCATTGGGGAACAGTCAGGATGGGAAGTCTTCAGCACAGAAGAACACTTTGGTGAGCCTGAGAGTGAGTGGTGTAGAAAGATTGGACAGCTATTAGCCTGGATTTATGACACCAGTCTTCTGGAAGCACTTTCTTTAAGTCCAGACATTAAGTTTACAATTCAACCACTCTTGAGAGTTGGACATTAAATAAAAACATAAGAAAAAAGAATCACCAGTCTTTTTCTCTCGATTTAGAGAAATACAGACATTCCACTATACAGTTTAGGAACTTACATGTTTAATCATTAACCATTGCTGCTCAGTTAAACCTAAACCATCGTATTATGTATAGTCAATCAATTACTTCTGGAAGGGTCTAAGAATCCGGAGACATGCATTTGGCTTTGAAGGATGAATTTTTAATAAATTTATTTCTTTATAACAGCTTTAGATGTACATGAAAATGGCAAAGAGGGCATTTCCTGTCAATAGCATCATAGTTGGATATGGCACATTTATAACAATTAACAAATAAGCATAGAGACATTGTGATTACCTAAAGTCCATGCTTTAGAGAATTCGATTTTATAGGGAAATAGAATTAAAATTCCAATATCTTTTTTGGTCTGTGGTCATGGGTAGCAAACCCAAGGCCTTTCACATGCTAGGCCAGTGTCCTATTACTGAGCCATATCCAGGCGTCCTAATTTCTCAGAGAAATCATTTATCAGCTTCCACCTGGCAAACAGAACATCTTTGCTGAATTAAACTTTCCCCTTTGGAACACTTACGGCTGTCTACTTCCCTGGGTATCCCCTGCAAGGGGAAAAGATTCAGTATTTTCTGGTCTAACATCTTGATTGTTTGTTGCAAAGCAGCTCTTGTACAGCTTTACCTCAGAAGCGTTTTCTAAGCACAGTGGCATAAGATGGCCAAGAGTGGAGATTCTAGAGTTAAATCACTTGGATCCTGGTTCTGACATTCTGAGCTGTTACTTTTTCAAAGCCATATTTTCTTTCTATCTACAAGGATAGGAGTGCTAATAGCATCTTCTACATAGACTTCCAGTGAGGAAGCACTTTGCAAAGTTCCAAGCATACTTCAGTAATGCAATGATGGTGGCTTCTATTAGCTTCGGAGCCAAGGCCCTTCTGACCAGCCTTGCTCGACGAGCTAGTCAATGAGTGTCTAGATCAATTTGGTGAAAAATAGCTGTTTCAACAAATATCAGTGTCAAAGGTCAGAAGGGAGCAGAAAAAATAGTTATATAAGCACAAACTTAATTGCTTGAAGAATTCTCTTCAAATTAGAAAAACAAGGCAATTATAGAGATTACTGACGTGAAAACCTGGGAGGAATTACTCACAGGTCTTTTCTGTTTTGTTATTCTGCTTGAAGGATTAAAATGCCAGTGACTGTTTTGAGCCACAGATATCTCTACTGAGGAAAAATGGTGTTTCACAGCTAATTAGGAACACTATGGAGAGCCACCCTACTGCCTGTCCCCCTCCCCCTTTTTAGTACATACTGCAGCTATGTGGACCTAGGGCAATAATAAGGCATTCGGGTATTCATGCCTGGCCATGCCTCTCATGCTCCATCCTTTCTGCCTAGGTGAACCCCCACAATTTCATCTGACTGAAACATTCTCAAGACTGAAGTCAGACATTACTTCCCTCAGAAAGCTTTGCCTTGGTTAGCCCAAATATCACTCTCTCCTTCACCCTGCAATGAGCGCTGTTGGTATCCAAGTTTAGCACAATTCCCACAAAATAATGAGTGCTCAGAAAATCTTAGTGTCTGATCACTTACAAGTCAAGAGTCTTTGTGTTTTGAGATAGTGAATCCCCGTGTAGCCAGCCCATGCTGTCCTCAGACTCCCTATAGAGCACTAGCTTGCTTCCAACTCATGATCTCCTGCCTCTCACATGCTGGGATTATAATCCTGTGCCCTCATGCCAGGCCCAAGGGCTTTTCATTGTTCACTCACACTCAAGATGGAAGCATCTTGGGGAAGTACATGGATCTGGTAAATGTTACATATTTATATCTGAGTCATGATGAAGAAGGTCAAAGGCTCCTCTTGGAAGAACGCAGCTAAAGCCTTGTGGGTGAAGTGGTAACATGGATGAATTTGGGTGTTCGCTTCCAGGTTTCAGTGCCTGAAATGTTGAGCTACTTCACAGTCTTCACAAGTCATCGAGAATCGTACTCAAAAAACAAAGGAATGATGACAAAACCCTGCCACTGGTCCTTTGTCCCATGCGAGTGCTCTGTAGTTTAAGTGGGTTCTCTGGACTGNGGCTGTTCTAGAAANGAGTTCCCATGCAACCTGCTTTCTTCAATTCNCCTAGGACAGTGTTTCACCTTACCTGCCCCTGCCCACCTTTCTAAAACNGATGACCTTTACAATGAATTCAACTGAGACAACACAAGTAAGATATCTTCTTTGAAGTCCCACAAAGTGTGCCCTTTAAAATTATGACCCAAGCCCATGAGTCGGACTCTAGAGTTTAAACAACTTCCTTCAGCATGGAGCATCTNTTGGTGCTGTTGGCTTCATGCCCAGAGGATTGGCTCACCCTGTATGAGGGTGAGCTGTCAAATCAGGTCTGTGTCACTTGTGCCTATTTTCTCAGGCCAGAGAAATAGACCGGTGCTCTGTTATTGTTTAAGAAGTAATTTTAAAAATAAAAATCATTAGTGTGTGTGTGTGTGTGCGTGTGCGTGCATGTGTGTGCATGTGTGCATGCATGCGTGTGTGTGTGTGTGTGTGTGTGTGTGTGTATGTTGTGTGTATAGAGAATGTGTAAGCACATGGTGGGGGAGGGGCAAGCACCTGCAATGGTGTGTGCGTGGAGGTTAGAATACAACTTGTGAAATGGTTCTCTCCTTCAACCTTCATGTAGGTTTTGGGGATGGTACTCGGGTCCCCAGGCTCGTGTNATGAGTGCTTCTACCCACTCAGCCATCTCACCAGCCCTCATTNGGGAAGTATTTTATGTTACCTGATTCTCTCCCTACTCACCCCATGAATACCCCTGGTGCTGGGTAGGAACCAAGGTTCCAAGATGGGTAAGGAGGGATCTTTATATTTTACTGTATTGTAACTTACCTACATCAGCATCCATTCTGCACCTGAGGATTGAAATAGAAATCTCAGTGGTAATAATGCCATGGGAACAGTAGCTCTAGACTTCAAAAGTCTCTCCATGTGGATACATGGGGCAAGAGCTATGCATCTCCCTAGACAGATGAATNGTTCCTCGTGTTTGGAAGTTGGTTTTAGCATAGAAGATTCTGTTATGATTTTGTTATTTTCTTATCATGCCTTTTAGTTTGAAATGAAACATGCACCATAAGACATTTATAACTGTTTGATTAAATGCCAAGCATGTCACAGTTTGTAAGTGAAGGCTGCACTAAATCTATAGCATCGGTGTGGAGACTGGAGCAAAGGGCATTTACACATTCTCTGGGTTTTCTTGCCCCGGCTGCCTGGGTCTGGAAAGATGCTCCTGGATTCTGGAGAGCATCTGCATTTGGGGAAGACATTATTATTTCTCTCGGACCCATTAACTCGACTGACAGCATTCCCACCAAAGTGGGGAGGTGACACTAAGGTCAAATACACGATGATGCAGAAAGGAAAGCCCGTCAAACAGCGATGAGAACAGACAGCAGCAGAAGGCAGAACCCAATCAAGTGTAGCCTCGCCGCTCCCTCTTGCTCCCTCTCTGGGAGATTAGTCTGTGGTTTTGGCACTAGACTACAACTTGGGGGAGAAAGCAANGTTTATGGATATGGTTGNCTTTTCTCCTCTAAGCCAACCAGGGCCTTGTTTTTCTGTGAGCCTGCCACTGTGGGAAAATTGCTAGAGTGTAAAGTTTCCCTCTTTGTCTACAGCGTACTTCATTTACCAGGGAGCCAAGTTGGGAACAGAGCCGTCTCTCACACAGCCCATGAATGACTCCATTTTCTCAGGGCAGCCTCTGCCCGCCCATTGTTCAACTGTCATGGCCTCTTGTATAGGTGTTCCCTGTAGTCCAGGCTGTTATGTAATGCCTGGGCAGGGAACATCGCGTGAGAGAAAGAGAAATCAGAGAGGAAAAACCCAGAGGGCAACCCAGACCAAACTGTCTTCTTGGAGGGGAAGGGGGTGCAGGGGGGAGGAGGGACAGGGGAGAGAGAGAGGGAGAGAGAGAGAGAGAGAGAGAGAGAGAGAGAGAGAGAAGGAGAGAGAGAGAGAGATTCATGTGTTAGCTTGAGTGTTAAACCTTGGGCTCTGGCATACAAAGCTGCCTGGGGCTGGCAGAAACGAATGCTTCTGTTTATATCCACAAGACAGGACATGCTGTACCCTCAGGTCAGTGCAGCTGTTATCTAGGTCCTCCCCTAAGACTGACAAGAAATCCTCCCCGCTTCCTTAAGGCCTAAGCAGAAAGGAAATCCCCACACCACAGGCTCTGCTGTGTTTCTCTCTCCTGCAATCTCACTGGCTCAGGGAGCCTCTGAATCCAGCCTGTGAAGCATGTATCTGTGTCAATTTGCAGGCTGGCATGTTTCTCCAACAAGTTCATTGTCGAAAGGCAGCCATCGCTNGGCATCCAGGAGTGCTGCTATTGTCTCCCATACTTGCATGCATTGCTGTATCCTGAGAGTTTCCCACTGAGCTGGCTTGAATNAGAAATGACCCCTACAGGCTTGAGTATTTGAAGTCTTGGTTGGTGATGCTGTTGGCAGAGCTTTAGGACGTACGTCACTGGGGTGTGTGGGTTGAGAGATCATAGAGTCATCTCCTTTCCAGTCCACTGTCTCTGCTTTGTGCTTGTAACTGAAAATGTAATCTCCCAGCTTCCAGCTGACATGTCTGTTGCTCATTGCCATGTCTCCTGGACACGATGGACTCTTGTTCCTCTGGAAGAAAACAAGCTGGAAGCCAAAATAAGCTCTCTTCTCAGTAAGTCACTTTGGGTCATGGGGTTTTATTAGAGCCACAGAAAGTAACTGATACACACATCACCCCCCTGGTCACGCTGCCAGTACTATGGTAGGATGAAGGGTGTGGAGGTGATACTCACACCAGTGTTTCCTTCAAGCTTGTTCTGTAGACTCAGAGCCCTGGCATCATTAGGACAGACCTTGTGGTGAGTAAAACTGGATTCCACATCCAGGTATTTTTGGAGACTGCGGCACATTCCCTTCCATTCTTAGAAAGTTACAGTCATGTTGTATGAGGACACCCTGATGGATTTGCCGGAAAGAAACCTGAACCACTCCCATGTGTCACTTCTCAACTAGGCTACACACTTCTGGAAACAGACTCTTCACTTGTATTGGTCTTGGTTGAATTTGTTGTTCACAGTTCCGTTGTGGGTGTTTGATCAATGTGTTGAGTTAAACTGAAACAAATGTAGTTGAGTCTTTTTTTTTTTTTTTTACAAGTTATATGTATTAACTCTACAGGACTAGCATCTCATAAAATATACAGTCCTAGTTAGGTTTCTATTGCTGTGATGAAACACCATGACCAAAAGTAACCCAAGGAGAAAGGGTTTATTTCTGCTTATAGTTCCCCATCACAGTCCACCACTGAAGGAAAATGGGGCAGGAATTCAAGGTAGGAACCTGGAGGCAGGAGCTGATGCAGAGGCCATGGAGGAGTGCTGCTTACTGGCTTGTTCCCCACGGCTTGCTCAGCCTGCTTTCTTATAGAACCCAGGACCACCTGCCCGCACACCAATCATTAATCAAGAAAATGCTTCACAGTCTTGCCCATAGGCCAATCTGATGGGACATTTTCTCCACTGACATTCCAATGACTCCAGCCTGTGTCATGTTGACACAGGGCACATACCATGGTGAATGCCAGTCTATATTAGTCACTAATTCTATCAATAAAAATAAAAAGATGGGAACAAGAGAGCTGGGACACTCAAGATGAAGACTTTCTGGTCCTTATGAAAGAAAAGGCTCCAGGGGTGGCTACACAGCCCTCCCAGGCTCTCAGCCTTGAGTGCCATCTTGGTTTGGGCATCCACTCACCTCTAGCTGGGTTAAGCCCTTGAGACTCACTCAGATGGTAGGGATTTTGGTCCACATTTCTCTGCCTCAGAGGACCTTTCTCCTCCATCTATGCTTTCACTGCAGCAGACTTCAATAGTCCCTTTGATCTACTTCGTCACCACTTCAAATGTCTTCTTGGGGTCCCCATAGAAGAGAGTAATTTTTCATTTGTAGACTTTTTCAGTTGACAAAATCCTTTCTAATATGTGGGATCTCACATAATCCTTGTCATGAGTCTCTCTATAGGCTCAGTTATAGTTTTATAGATCAGAAAAATAGTCACTCACTGTAGTGCCATCAAGGGTCACAGGATGGACTGGCATCCAGGTCTGGCTTTAGATACANCCCTCTGCTCACCATCTCACCAGGGCTGACATATGAGTGACTTTGATGCAAAAATGAGGGAGAATTCCCTCCTCTGGGCCTCATGGGACCTGCCAATGACATTGTCATTCTATAGCCTCTTATGATTTTACATAGCAAGAAAGATGCTTGGAGAGTGACAGAAGGTGGGAGAGAAGATGGAGGCAGGACAGGGAGAACGCATCAGCCGATCCTCCAGCTTCATGAGTCAAGGGTCCCCTTTCCAGGANAGTGGACCATGGGATGTCTATGTCCTGGTCCAGTAACAGCAAACATAGATGTTCAATAAATCATTCAGAAGCATAGTCTATCATATCCGAGAGTGTTGATGGCTTTCTTGCATTGCCCATGAGTAAAATACCCCAGAAAGCTCTAGGAAGACCTGCTTGGTAGTTCTGGATTTATTAAGAAATGTGCACATGCACACGCACACACACACATACACACACACACACACACACGGGGAGGGGGTAAGAAATGATCGACGTGGTTGTCATTTTTAGAACTCTCTCTCTCTCTGTAGTGCAGTATAGTATATGCACATGTATGTGTGGTGCACCTGTGTATCATATGGAGATCAGAGGAGAAATTTGGGTGTCTTCCTCTATTGCTCTCCGCCTTATTTTTGAGACGAGGTCTGTCACTGAACCTGAAGATCACTGCTGTTTTGGCTGAGCTAACTATTCAGTGAGCTTCCATGATCTTTCTCTGCTCTTTAATACTGGGGTTCAGGCATGTGTAGCAC
>LZPO01017357.1:19384-30354 GCA_001675575.1 Neotoma lepida | reverse complement strand
TTTCCTTGAGTATACCATCACATCCCTGTTCTCCTTGCAGTAGAGCTCTCAGAGTTGTGTGTTTTTCTCATTGACTGTAATTCCTCTCCTGACTTACGTCTGCTCTAATCAGGCTTTGCTCCCATGTGGCTAGACGAGTGACAGTTCTGANGTCTTATTAACATGAATTCTTTGCAGCATTGGACACAATGGACCATGCCCTTCATGGCCATTTTCTTCTCTTGATCTTCAGGACATCACATCCTCCAATCTCTTTTCAAACCCCTCTTGTTCGGTTCTTTTTGCCTTTTTTTGTGAGATTTTCTCATTTTCTCTGTCTATTCACATTTAATTGGCCCAGTTAAGATCTTGAATTTCCTGATCAATTGGATAGAGTTGAAGACCCACATATAACCCTACATTCTTACGGCCACATAATTTTTGACAAAGAGGCCAAAAATGCATATTGGAGAGAAGATAACATCNTTAACAAATGGTGCCAGCCAAACTGGATAGCTGTGTGTACAGGCATGAAACTAGACCCTCATCTCTCATTNTGTACAAAGCCCAACTCCAAATGGAACAAGGACCTCAGCACACGATCTGATATCCGGAACCTGATAGAAGAGGAAGTAGAGAATGTGCTTCAGCTTACAGGCACAGGGCTTGTGAGCAGGACCCCTGTACTGGACNTCTTAAGAATAACTACTGACAAATGGGACCTCATGAAACTAAAGCCTTTTTGCACAGCAAAGAACACCATCAGTTGAGTGAAGAGGCAGCCTACAGAATGGGCAAAAGTCTTCCCCAGCTACACATCTGACAGAGGGTTGTTGTCTATAATACAAAGGACTAAAAATACAAATACAAACAACTATTAAAAATTGGGGTATGGNGCTAAACAGAGAATTTTCAAAAGAAATACAAATGGCTAATTTTTTTAATGTTCAATGTCCATAGCTATCATAGAAATAAAATAAAAAATAAAATAAATAAAACAATTTTGAGTTTCATTTTACCCAGCCNGAATGGCTAAGATCNTTCAAACAAATGACAAAAATTCTGACATAGATGTAGGGTAAGGGCATATTATCTACTGCTAATGGGAGTGAAAACTGGTATAGCAACTATGGAAATCAGTGTGGNGGTTACTCAAAAAGATAGAAATAGATCTACCATAAAATCTAGCTGTACTACTCCTGGGCATATTCACAAAGGTCTCTCTATCCTGTTACAGAGACACTTGTTTATCCATGTTCATTGCTGCTCTGTTCAACAATATTCAGGAAATAGAAACAACCTAGATGTCCATCAGTGGATGAATGGATAATGTAAATGTGGTTTATATTATCTATATTATTTATATTACTCATTTTTAAAGAAAATGGAAAGTGGCCTGCACTGCCATCTGAGGCCATGGTGATGTATGGGTTTATGCTGCNTCCCAGGGTCATGTCTGGGTCTGTGGTCCAACTGTAACNGGAGTCTATGTTGATGTCTGTGGTCCATGTTACCACNGAAGGCTATGTGATGTCCATGGTCTGTGTTGCTGCTTGAACCCATGTTGATGTCCATGGGCTGTGTTGCTACCAANGGCCATGTTTATGTGAGTGGCCTTGGCTGCCACCTGAGGCCATGTTGCTGTCCTTTGTCTGTGCTATCACCAGAGACCAGGCTGAGGTCAGTGGCATGTGCTGACACTGGAGACCATATGAGTGTCCATAGTCCTCGCTGTCTCTAGAAACCATGTGTAAGTCCATGATCNATGNTCCCCCTGACTGTAAAGGTCAAGGAATCTACTTTTGCCATGGTATTAGTGACTGCAGACTCACAGAAANAAAGGGACACAGAAGGCTTCTGTGACAACCCCCCTCCCACAAAAGTAACAGCCTAGANAGAAAGCATCGAAGAGAACTCTTAAAAATTGTGATAAGGATGCTGAAGTGCAGCTCCCCACAATTGATGGCTTCTGGTGGGGGTTCAGGTGGGGAAGAACTCAGATTTCTTTAAGGGGCAGGCCACTGGGAGTTTGACTATGCTCCAGTGAGGATATGGGCAACACAAATTGGACTTATTTTATCTTGTTGTTGTTTCTTTTCTTTTTCTTCCTTTTTTTTTTGAGGGGGAGGTGTCAAGGGTTGGGGGGGCAGACTTGTGAGGACTGGAAAGTGAGGATGCTTGGGGTTCATGATGTGAAATTCCCAAATAATCAATAAAATATGAAAAATAAAAATAAAAGGAGGCTGGAGAGAAAAAGAAGAAAATTGAAATTATGAAATTTTCGAGTAAATGGATGAAGCTAAAAACAATCATTCTGAGGTAATTGAGACCTAGAAAGACAAATGCCACATGTTCTCTCTTATAGCTTTGAATCCTGATGTATGTGCGTTTAAATTGGAGCAACCATAAAAGGCAGGAAACTAGTGAGGGGCCGTGTGGGTAAGACTTCAAGGAGAGATAGATGGAGCACAGGGAGCATGAAGGGGGGAAGGAGAATAACGGAAGGGTTCAGTGAGAGCGAAGGATGGCAGATCAGGGTAAAGGAGGGAGTATGGAGACGGACTCACACTAAAGACCTTTGAAGATGCCCTATGGAAACCTACTACTGNAGAAGCTTCCTAAAATAAATANGTTATACATATATGTCATATGCATACATACCATATACATATACACCCCATCCATATACACCATATACATCACATACATATATACATATACAGTGGCTTCAATAGAATCATCCTGTAACAGGGGCACAATGGCTCCCCNAGACACANTGGCTATCACACAGAAAGGTCCAGTGTCAGATACAGGCTACCTCTTTTGGAGTTGTTGGTCAGTGGGGTTCTGTGGAATGGGCTATTGCTATTGCTCTTGATAATCCTTAAGAACTTGATGGTAAGACCCTATTGCTAAAGACGCCACATACCNGAGTCACTGTGCACGGGAAAATGAAGCGGGAACTGACCTGGAAGCTAGTTCCTGGTGACTAGCTTTCATAGTACTGGAAGTTTCTCTACATGCTACCTGTGGAGAAAAGTCCTCGACAGTCTTTCAGCTGTGAACCCTGTGAGTTATGGCAGCAACTGGTCTGGCAAGAGCTGAACTCAGTGCCTTTGAATTTCCTGCTCTGTGTGGAACCCCTCCCTCTCTCCAAAGGCAGTGTGGTTCACTTCTTCACCTCCGTTGGCTCTTTGCTGAATGTTGTCTCAGAGGCCCCCTTGGTCACGCCCTGCCTGCTCCTACTCCATTCTCTTGTTCTGTCCACGCTCCTTGTGTTATTCTTCTTGATAGCACTTCATGGGTTTTATCACACCCTGAAGGACTGCTTAGGCCCCCTCTTGATTCTGCCAAGACTATGAACAAGCACAGAAGAGGGTGTGTCTCCTTTGCTCCTCCCTGCTTTTTTATTTATTTTCTTTTATTTTCTAAAAAACCCCACTATATCACCACACTCTGGAACAGCTCATAGCAAGTTCTCAATAGGTTTGCTGAATGCATTCACGACTTTTAAAAAAGATTACCATAGTTGTTGCAATAGATAAAACCCAAATGAGGGCAGGGCTCCTCTGTGCTGATTCATGAGATAGGAGGGGTGAGAGAAACCACAGTGGAAGGCTAACTCCTAAATGTGAATCAACTTGATTGTTGATGGTGGCGTCTATTTGAGATAGCAATGTCTGGGAGAGGACCAGGTTTGGGAAATTCAGTTTGGGATGGTTAAGTTTAGAATGCTAATGAGTTAAGTAGGCAGTGGAATATACAAATTTAGAAGCCAGAGATGTATATTTGGTAGTTTTGAGAATAGAGAAGGGATTTGAGGCCATAGATATGGATGAGATAATGTACAAACTGTGGAGAGAAATGAAAGGAGGGAGAGGGAAGAGAAGGGAGACAGAAGGCCAGAGGGAAGAGGGAGGGGGAGGGGGAGGGGGAGGAAGAAAGGAGAGGGGAGCAGAGCTTAGGGCAAATTCCCACGAACGCTGACATTTAAAGCTAAGAAGTGGTGGAGAACACTGGGAATCATAGTGTATAAGGAGGCNGAGNAAGGGAAGGGTTTTCAGGAGGGAAAGGCCTCCCAGTTGGTTGAGCTTGAGTTTGAGCAGGGGACTGAAAACCANGAATCTTCTGGAGCATCCCATATGGAGATCATTTCCCGTGGCAGTTTCAGTTAACTGGGGGATGGGAGCCAGAGTATGGAGAGCTTGCCGAGCAAATGGGGTGCGGGGAGGTGAAGAGGGCGTGTACACAGAGAAGGATCCCGAATCTGTTGCTGAGAAGCAGCACTAAGGGAGGCAGGACAGGCCTCTTAGCCATGACAGCACCTTTTACCCACAGCCTCTCCACTGGACTGACTTGTGAGGGGAGAACGTAGGTATCACTCCCGGGTTCAGAGGTCATGTTCACATGGTGCTGTGCTGTCCAAATCTTTCATCCAAGAGCATTCTCTGTGTAGATCCAGATCCAGCAGGAAGTGTGATCAGTAGACACCTACCAGCTGTCAGCTTATCCAGGACTTGCCTCAGCTCATAGGAGTCTTCTGGGGCCACACCCTCTGTATGCTCCCTGCCTCTCCTGACTTGTGTGCTGGAACACTCTCACCTCTCAGCCTAATGCTGGACACTCTAGCCAGAAAGCTTTGGCTGTTCAACTTCCTGCCAGAGTTGTCTGAGGCCTATCCTGATGACCGCCCCCTACCCCCACCCCTCTTTCCTTCAGAGGTACTGGTCTCTCACTGATGTCTTATACCCAAACTGTCTTGTTACCTGCTTCCTATGACACAATTCAACCAGAGACAGAAGTCCATTTGTCCAACTATAGCGCAGTAGATAGATGATGCTGCCATTACTGTGAGTGGGACCTAGCACGCTGTGATCATCAAGCAAGGCAAAGCAACGTCTAGAGAACAACTGACCTAGAAAAAGGAATGGCCAGTTCTGCTCTGCTGGCAATGGCTAGACCGGATGTGCCGAGATGCCACCTTCAGTTTGGGGGCCACATGTGGAGAGAGTCCCAAACATCCTTAACTGCTGAGTGGACTCACAGAACATAGATGGCAATGGGAATCTCCTTTCTATTTTTTTTTTTCTTATTTCTGGGACTTCACATTTTCTGTCTCCAACTCCACACAGTTGTTACACATTGAGCTTTTGCCCTGTGCCTTGCGAGTTCACTGCTGTGGTCTGAGGCTAAACTTGGCCTCAGTTCACCCTGGCCAGGAGAATCCACACATTCAAAGAAGTACAGCATCCGAAAAGGAAATTTCTTTCCAGAAACCTGGCTTCATACCCACAGCCAGAGCTGGATGAAGAGAGGTCTCTCCAGCAGTGTGCCACGCAGCCGTTGAAAGAGGAAGGGGCGGGGGTTGTGTTTTTATGGAAACCTCAGTCCCCTTTCCTTCTCTTCTGTGAACTGCTTCTGTGTTCAGGCAGCCGACTTAGACAGCTGTGAGGAGAGGCATGTGGGCGTGATGGGGGCCTTGGGAAGAAAAGGCCTCTTGTACNCCTGCCAGTATCTGTAGGTNGTGTGACCTGGGGAGACTGAAGAGCCCAGAGCTTCTCCGCAGTGGTGATGGAAGCCGAAATCCCAGTGGCAATGTTCTTGTGAGCCACAGGGGGAGCCCGAGTACCGGGAGTCAGGAGGTGCCAGCCTAGTCCAGAGAGAAGAACTGGGGCTGCTCTTCCAGAATTTNAAAGCTGGGAGACACCTGTCCTTGTCCTCTGCTTGACAAACACAAAATCCATCCTTTGAAGTCAGCGCAAAAGCTTTCTCTTAAGGGAAGACTTCTCAAAGCCTAAGCAAAACCAGTTATCCCTTTCTCCTTCTTGTCCGCCGAATTGCCGTCATATGGCAGTGTCTGCAGATGGCTTGGAGTTCCTGTAGAGTAAGACATGACCCNGCTCCTGCANGTGCCAGGTTGGTATCTACCCCTCTCCTTGGTGCAGGTGTGACTCATGCTTCAGGATTATGAGGGGACTTTTTGGAATGCAGATTCTAGGTGCTATGGGGANTCAGTGAGCCTGTAATGATCGTAATTAGGCCCTCTGCTTATGCTTGTGTACAACACGGTTAATATAAAGTTGATGTTTGCAAGTGCTTTGTTTTTTTAATTAATTTATTAATTGATCATTTCACTGGTGTNTATAATACAGTCAGATCTCATTCATCTCTTTTCTTGANCTTCTTCTACCTCCATCTCCCTAGTCTCCCTCCATCTTCAACCAAGTCCCTATCCCANTTTCATACTNTTTTGTTATGTTTTTGTTTTTGTGTTGTGGCCCAACTGGGNTCAGCCAGGGTCAGTGGCATGGGCATGGATTCNAAGCCGTCCACTGATTATGAGTAATTCACTGGTGGATACATGACTAAAGACAATGACTTCCTCTTCCCAAATGTCCACAGACTGCTATTAGCTCCCCTGACAGGGTCGGGGCCCCATGAGACCCTCCCCATTAGTGAATGTTTATGGGCTCTACCTTGTGCAGGCTTATGCAGGCCTCAGCTGTGGTCAGTTCATGAGTGCCTTGGTCATGCCTTGTCCATCAGAGGCATTTCACTGCCCTCNTTCCTACCCTCAGGCTCTTANAGTCTTCCTATCCTCTTTTCCACCATGTTCTTTGAGCCGTGGAAGGGTGGTGTGCATGTCTTATTAAAGGCTGAGTACTAAATAGTCACTTGTTCTCAGTACCTTTTACCCAACATGATTTCCCACATCAGCCATTGTTTGCTTCAAGGTCCACAGCCAGGAAAGACCACTGCTGACTTTTCTCCCCAACTTGCCTGTAGAGTAACTTCCAGCACTATGAAGGCTATCAAGCAGGAAGGAAGCTTCCAGCTCAAATCTGGCATAGTTTCTCCGTTTTTTTGCAACCATAGTCTGTGGTGTCTTCAGCAACANGATATTACTATCTAGTTCTAGTGGGCACCCAGGGGCAATGGCCATAGCCTGTATAGTTTGGGGGACCTCCAAGGCCTCAAGTGTTTTTGATCATGAATCAAAACAACCAGAATACAAAATATAGTTTTCATTATGGCTTAGTTAGGGTTTCCACTGCTTTGATTAAACACCATGACCAAAAGCAACTGAGGAGGAAAGGGTTTATTTCAGCGTACAATTCCATATCATAGTCCATCACAGAAGGAAGTCAGGGCAGGAACCTAGAGGCAGGAACCTGGAGGCAGAAACCTAGCTGAAGCCATGGAGAAATGCTGCTTATTGGTTTGTTCCTCATGGCTTGCTCGGGCTTACTCAGTCTGAAATTATTTGTTTGTTTGCATTTTGTTTTGCTTTGTTTTTGAGATGGGATCTCTCTATGTAGCTCTGGGCTGGCCTAGAGCTCATCACCAGACTAAGCCAGCCTCTAACTCACAGAGATCNTTCTGCCCCTGCCTCCTGAGTTCACATGTGCTACCATGCCCAGCTTCAACCTGCTTTCTTATGCACACAGACCACCAGCTCAGGAGTGGCACCACCTTCAATGGATTGGACCAGCCCTTTAAATCACTACTTAAGAAAAATTTCATAGCTTCCCTTCCCCACAGGCTAATCTTATGGAGGGATTTTCTCAGTTGTGGTCCCCTCTTCACAACTCTAGCTTAGGTCAAGTTTACAAAATAAATAAACAAACAAAATAAAATAAAAAATAAAAAGAAAGAAAAAAATCAAGACACATTATAACTGTCATATACATATTTCAAATACATAATTAAAATCAAAATTACCTAAACAGTAAGTTTTATAGTGTGTGTGAGACATTTTTGGTATAGTCTGTTCTAAAAAGAATATAGGCTGTGGCTCTAAAATGATCCTTGTCCTATTTGCAGTTTCTGTCTGGTAGTTGGACAAACACTGACATAATGAAGGTGAACAAATATTAGACGAATGAATAAATGCATGACAGAGCAAACAAATGAACATGAGTATTTCAACATCCGGAAACCAGAGAGCTGCATCAGATAATTTCTAAAATCTGATTTCTCAATCATTTTGACTACACCCCAGGACGACGGTAATCCACAAATAAAGAGATTCCTGTGGACATGAGATCAGAGTGTTCTATTTCAATTTGTTCGTCAATTAGAGATATGTAGCATCTCATAACCTCCCCAGTCCTTTCGTCCCTGAGTCTGGAAAGAACAACAAAGGCTAAAAGAGGGCTGAAAGTGCAGAAATCTTATAAAGGTTTCTTTTGTAAGGTCCTGCTGTGATAACACACCATGACCAAGACAACTTAGAGAAGAAAGAGTTTATTTTGGGCTTACGTTTCCAGAAGGCTAGAGTCTATGGTGGCAGAACGGAAGTAGCAGGAAGCAGGGAGAAACAGTGGCCAGATCAGCAGCTGAGAACTTACATCTAGAACCACAAACAGGAAACACACACACACACACAAAAAGCACTGGAAACTGTGTGCTTTTGAAACCTCAAAGCCTGTCCCCAGTGACACACTTTCTCCTGCAAAGCCACACTTCCTAAGCCTCCCCAAACCAAACAGGGCTACCAAGTGGAGACAACGTATTCAAATCCCTGAGACTTATGNGGGACAGCTCAAAGCACCACAGCTGAGATGGGAGGTAGAGAAAAGAGGGATGGCCTCTGTGACCTGGAAAGGTGTGTTTTCCCCTGGACCAGGGAAACCTTAAGCCAAGTCAAAAGAGAACGTGAATGTTTGACCTCTTTTTTTCTTGATAACCATCCACTGCTTGTAGCTAATTCTCTCATATTCATGGGCTTTAGAAGTTTAGGAGGGCCACCACAGTGCAACAGAGGTCTCTAGGAGCTTAAAGAAGGCTGGTGGTGTTCTGGGAGTTCACCCAAGAGTTCTAGATGATTCACTGGGTAAGGCCTTTGCATAGCATGAGGAAAAGATGTCAGTGGGAGCCAGAAGTAGGGGTCTCTGTATTTGGACTGAAGGTAGAGGTGATCCCCACCCCAAATTATATTTTCATTAATATCGATTGCTTAGCTATCCAGTGTGTTCTGTAAAGTGCAACATCTTGTTTAATCCTCCTAACTCTGTGGATTCGAATCTATCATCCACTAAGAGATAGGAAGATTCAGACANATTACAAGGAGTAAAGACAAGGTTTACCTGGNAGCCATGTTCCAGGGCAGGCATGCTGGGCCACCTTCTCNTGCAGAGGAAAGTATGATGTGGGGTAGGGAAGAGAAAGCTTTCAGCTGGGCACTGTTCTGCAGGAGCNGCTGGAAGAGCTGACGTATGAAGCCATCTGATGCTTGACCTTTTATCTACAGGGCGAACGTCCCACCCCAGCATTAATATGCTATACATNCCAAGGGTAACACACAATGAAGGGTGCATATTTATGACATTCCTGCTTCTGGGAGCACTCCAAGCTCCCCAAATGACTGTTTGGATATTCTCTCCATGAGAACAACTGAAGCCAGGGGAGAGGAATCAGAGCCAGAAGAAGGACTCCCTTCAAGATCAGAGCAATTCAGGGCAACTTCTAGGGTAGTCGGGATGAGGCAAGGACATAGGCAAGCTCCTACTAGTTCAAGGATAAAATCTAAGAGTTATGATTTTCTGAAAAACCAGGAGGCTGGGGGTGGGCGCAGTTCAATCAGTTAAGTGCTTGATGCAGGGGCCTGAGGGCCTGAGTTTAATGTCTAGCACTGACATAAACAACAACACACATGGGCCTGATGGCAGACACTTATAATCTCAACACTGGTGAGGCAGACATAGGTAGATCCTTGGAGTGTGCTGGCCAGCCAGCCTAGACTATTCAAGTGAACTCCAATAAATGAATTCTTATTGGCCAATAAGAGGCCCTGTCTTAAAAATCAAGGTTGTAGGCCCCTGAGGAATGACACTTGAGGTTAATCTCTGGCCTCCATATGTGCCATGTGCTCACACATGCATCTATACACATATATGAATGCGTATACCACACACATACATGTATTCATAAAGAATGATGTCTTAGTTAGGGTTTCTATTGCTGTGATGAAACACCATGACCAAAAGCAAGGTGGGTAGGAAAAGGTTTTTTTGGCTTACACTTTCATATTACTGTTCATCATTGAAGGAAGTCAGGACAGGAACTCAAACAGGGCAAGAACCTGGGGGCAGGAGCTGGTGCAGAGGCCAGGGAGGGGTGCTGCTTACTGGCTTGCTTCCCTTTGCTTGCTCAGCCTGCTTTCTTATAGAACCCAGGACCACCAGCCTAGGAATGGTACCACTCACAATGGGCTGGGCCCTCCTCCATTGATAACTAATTGAGAAAATGCCTTACAGCTGTATCTCATGAAGCATTTCCTCAACTGAGGCTCCTTCCTCTNTGATGACTCTAGCTTGTANCAAGTTGACACAAAACCAGCCAGTACAAATGGTTACTATATAGCTAAAACTGGGCTGAGTGCATCCAAAAATGTTTTAATGTTATTTCACAACAATATTATTAAATTATATACATATATATGTATTTTTTTTGAGAAAGGGTCTCANTATGTATCCTAGGTTGGCCTTTGTCTCAACACAATATGTATCCCAGANAGGCACTAAGCTCAAGATTCTCCTGCTTCAGCTTCCTGAGTGCTGGGGTTACAAGTGTGGGCCACCATACTCTGTCTTCANGAAGGTGTTCATATTCCTATTTTACACCTGGGATGTCTGAGGNTCAAAGAAGTTAAATACATTGGNCAAGACCAAACAAAATGGAGCTGAGATTGAAAACCAAGTCACTTAAAACTGAGTGATGAATCCTCTTAGNACTGAGTTTTGCTTTCTGTGGGTATACNCTTACTAATGAGCTTTATTGTCTGATAAAATAGGGCAGTGGTGGTGCACGCCTTTAATTCCAGCACTCGGTAGGCAGAGCCAGGCGGATCTCTGTGAGTTCGAGGCCAGCCTGGTCTACAGAGTGAGTTCCAGNACAGGCACCAAAACAACACAGAGAAACCGTGTCTCGAAAAAACAAAAACAAACAAACAAAAAAAGAATATTCAGCCATATGTAGGACACAGAAGT
>LZPO01017356.1:349622-371618 GCA_001675575.1 Neotoma lepida | reverse complement strand
AAAAAGAAAACTTCCACAGAATAGGGCTGGGGAGATGCTCAGTGGGTGAAGTGCTTGTTGTACAAGCTGGAAGCCCCGAGTTCAGATCCCTAGCATCCATAGCACTGTGGGAGAGTGAGAGTGTTGAGACAGATAGATCCCAGGAGCCAGAGACCAGCCAGTCTAGCCAAAATGGTGAGCTTCAGGATCAGTGAAGAAATCCTGTCTCAAAACACAGGGTGGAAGGGCTGGGGGGATGGCTAAGGGTGTGTGTTCGTTATACAAGTGTAAAGACCCCAGTTCAAATTCCCAGCACCCACACAAAAAGCCAGGCATGGTCATGTGCTCTTGTAATCCCAAGGATAGGAATGGGGGTAGAGACAGGAGGGTCACTCAGGCTTCTGGCTGAGAGACACCATCTCAAGGGAGTAGGGGAGAGTAATAGATCAGGAGATTAAAAGTCCTCCGGCCTCTGCATGTGTGAACACACACAGAGGGAGGGGAGGGTACATTCTGCAAGTACACCCAACAAAACAAATCAAAAGAAGTGGAGAATAAAGGAAGATAATCAAGTTGATGTCTGGGTGCTACACCAGCAAGTGCACCTACTCGTGTGAACACACACTCACAAGTACACACACACACACACACACACACACACACACACACTTCTAGTGGCAGGTGACACTGTATCAGCACCTGCATTTTATATTCTTTTAATCACTTTCTAGGTTTTGTTTGGCAGATTTAAGGAAAGGAATCTACAAAGCAACGCCCAGACTCACATGAGAGATGTATAGGAATATGGTGGTCAACCAGAAAATATAGACTTTACTACATGGGTCAAAAGTCAGCCACACATTAACCAGTAAGAACATTTTTCAGCAGGGCCAATGAAACCCAAAGCAGGAAGACTTGTCTCTCAGGTCATTTTCTCACCGTCCCTCAGTTATAGCGATATAATCCAAACACCTGAGCACAAACCCACGCTGGCACACTCACTCACAACCATTAGGAATTTTTTCTTATGACAGAATGTCCAACAGAAAACTCATAAAATGTTTTAGAAACTCTATCACTGTTAATGGAACTCACAGAAGTTTCAGGAGCCAGAACACCCTTTCTTTTCAAATAGATATACTTTTTATTTGTGTGAGTGTGTCTGTGTGTTTGTGCACACACCTGAAGGGTTCTGCACCACATCCATGGAAGCAGATCTAATGCCAGGAATTGGCCTGAGATCCCCAAGAGCCATCAGATATGGGGTCTTCTGCAAGAGCAGTAAGTGCTTTTAACCACTGAGCCATCTCTCCAGCCCCTATCTCACCATCGTGATTTGTAAGGTAATATAAAGAAACTTAATGGACATGATTTGAGTGTACAGGACCAGCTAAAAACTTCTTAGTTAAACATATAATTAAACATAACCTAAAACTCTTAAGTTACCATCAGTGGGGAAGAATATCACTGAATTAAACTATCCCAGCCACTCCTCTGCTGTGGGCCAAACATGGAGCAACGAGGTGGGTAGACTGCCTTTTATTAAGCTAACGTAAAAAGAGAACCTTTTGTGCCCTGTTAAGTGGCAGCCCGGACTCTTCCCATTTTACAGAGGCTTAACCCATTTGACACACCCATTCTCAATTAGAAGTGACGCAACTGGTGTCTCCGACAATTGCTATTGTGTAACAATAAAAGAGACGGAGAGGCGCCACATCTCAGGCTCCTGGGCTATACTCTTAGTTGCTAGGTTCTTCTCAGTTGCTCTACTCCTTGAAGCAAGTGATTTAAATTCCAAGCCTCATTTGTCTTAGATGTAAAATGGGGATAATGTTATCTAGAAGGCGGAGAAGGATTGAATGAGATTGAGATAACATACTGCCTAGGCTAATGCTGGGACCTGGCAAATGTTCAACAAAGATAAGGTTTCTCCTTATCTCCCAACAAAAATTCCCTCTGACAATATACCCGGAAAGTAAAATGCACTTCTCCATCAAAAAGCAACAGAAAGCAGCCTTCGTCTGCATTCATCAAACTTGTCAAGCTGTTCAGCGTCCATTATTCTTTTTTATTATATTTAAGGCACTTAAAATAATCTCTTAGTGATTTATTCTCCTTCTAACTAGATGCAGTAATTAGAATATCTTTTATGATACGGCAGAGTTTTCATTTCAGTCAAGGTGTGACTGTTTTCGAAAGCCACCGCTCGGAGAAGATATTACAACCCAGAAACGGACTGCTTTTATTCTCCTCTTGAATAGAAGCACAAACACAGAATGAAGACGCTACACGGTGCATTTCTATAGCTGAAAGACGCAAACGCTCAAGCGAGCATGAGCCAATAATTCCCAAAATACCTTTCAGGAACTGAAAAGCAGATATGTATGTTGCCATGGCATTCGGCAAAATTAATACATTTGAAATTTGGATTCTATATGGAAGAAATGTCTGGTAAGTTGTTTTTCCATCCCATTCTGCTGGCTTACAATCACTTTCTTCAAAATCACCCAGCAATATATTCACTGCCCTGGGCCAGGGGATGGGGGAGATGAATGAAAAGGGCCAAAAGTTGAGTATATATTTGAGATCCCTAGTAAAGTGCAGAGGCTATGTATTTGTCAAGCAAAGGCTTGCTCTGCCCTAAATCTCAATAGGCTATAAAGGCCGTCTACACGTGTGTCAAGACTCCCACCCTTGGGTAAGTAATTTCTCTTCTCAGATTCAATATCCTCCATGGCAAAATGACAACTTCCATGAGAATATTCGTTCCATACTTCCCGCATGTGAGAATCCTTTGAAGTACACCATGAATCCTTACTGTCTCAATCCTCAGGATGTGCTAGGGAGCCAAGGGTTCCTACCATCAAACCATTCTTGAGGGAAGCCAAAACGGTGACAGAAAGGTGAAATACCCCAGACCAGAGCTGGGCTCCCCACTCCTAAGGATGATGGTACCTGGCCTCTAGCCCCATCTTGAATCTTAAATCAGAACATTTC
This sequence comes from Neotoma lepida, assembly GCA_001675575.1. Lineage (NCBI taxonomy): Eukaryota > Metazoa > Chordata > Mammalia > Rodentia > Cricetidae > Neotoma > Neotoma lepida. The sequence continues at coordinate 368,642 of LZPO01017356.1, read as the reverse complement.
TCATCTCCCTCAAAGGAGCACAAGGCCATGCTTCCACTCTTTCTCTTTTGAAGACCTTCCTCACTCTTCCAAAAATTCATCTGATTATTTGTTTGACCTAACTAAATTTTTTAGGGTCTGATAATAATTATTATGTGTTTCTATGTACACCTAATTCAAACAAGACACAATTCTGTAAGAATAAAATAAGCTGACTGAATGAATTGTAAGTAAACTCCTCAAGGTAGTCATTGAGTCCTTCGGAGACCAAAGCTAAGCACCTCTTGCCCCAGGGCCCAAATGCAATACTCTGGAGAAACCAGTATACCCACCCACCAGAAGCTGGGAAGACTGGCAGAAACAAAGGGAAACTACCCAGATCTGCACTCCCAGAGCTGATACAAGGTCCAAGATAAGATTTGAAAGCAGGAATATCTCCAGGGAATTTCCCAGCATATTAAGTAAAAGAGCACCTATAGGCAATTCCTCNGGCCCAGCCAGGAACTACACAGGAGTGTGTATCATCAGATGGAGTGGAGCAGAGACTGTAAGCAAGGGTTCTAGGATAAAACTGTACTCATGTGTTCAAATCCTAGTTCAGTGACACAGAAGACCCAAGACTCTGGAAAGTAACTTGGCCTAATGNGTGCCTCAGTTTCCACATCTACAAAGCAACCATCTGCTCCCTCCACAAACAGTCGTGAAGATTAGGGATTACTATGTGGGAAATACTTGGAAGTGAACCTCGCACACAGGTGCCACTTGGTACTATTACTAATAATATGTGTGTGTGTGTGTGTGTGTGTGTGTGTGTGTGTGTAAAACTCTCCCCATTTGATCATATACATGTTTTTTGATCATTTATGACAAAACAGTTGAATATTCTAAAGAGCAAGGACTGAGGAAATGAAGCCTTTGCTCTGAAATTCAGTAGACTTGTCCCACTCCCTATTTTATCCATTGACTCAAATACACAATAATAAAAGAACCTCTCTATGCCGGGGACCAAATGCCAGGGAAAAGGGCACAGGGGAAGACTAAAGGAGACGTGGCATCTCCATCCCTTCAGAACCTGGGCCACTGCATGCAAATTAACTTTAAAATAAATTACTTCAGATTATAAATATTATAAAATGTTCTAATTTGAATTGCCTCACTGGATACTCTGTTTTGTGTTTAACCTAAATAGTTACATGTCGAGGTGTACCTGTTTACTACAGGTTTCTTTGATCCAGAGTGACCTCTTCCACACAAAGACAATGGGCATTTGAAAACACAGATGGAGAAATAAGACCCACTATGAAAGTTTTTAGAAATTATAATCAGCAATGGCAAGANACAATTATTATCTTTATTCATAAAATCACTGATAAATCAGTACTTCCCCAAACATCTTCATTGTAAGCACTTCTAATAGCAAGCTGTAAAAGTCTGAAAGGTTGTGTTTGGGGGTCCCACACTCCCCAGCAGCCATCGAGTACAGGCNGACTGCATTTTTCTATCTCTTTGCCCATTACAGGCTGGGGGGAGGGGGACAGTAACTAGAGAACACATAAAGAAGGATAAAGTTTGACTTTTGAGAATCTACAAATAAGTATCCCCAAATTAGCCAGATGCACAGTATGTTCCTCTGATCAAGTATCAGCAACCAAAAGTAGGTGAGAAAAATAATACATTTTCAGCTTTGAAGGCTGTAATAATATCCCCATTATAATTCACCCGAATATATCAACACCGGCTTTACATTAACAGCCTTCTTTTCAAAAATAGACCTAGCACCACCACAGCCTTTCTCTCTTCCAGTGTTTGGGAAGATTGTCAGGGAAAGCTCCCCAGCACGTGTTTCCATCAATCAGAGCAAGTGAAGGGAGGGGAAANGAGAAAAGAAACAAGGGAGGGTCNAAGCCCGGCTCCCCGGAGGAGCCTTGGTACCCCGTGCACCCCACTGGCTCCAGACAGACTCTGACAACTGCCGAGTCACGTGAGTGTAGGCCAGGCAGGGCTTTGCTACAATCCCACTTGAGCAACTTTTAAGTTTCCAATACCAGATNTGTTGAAATAATCTGGGTGTCTNCTCTCCTCTAGATCTACNCTTCCGTTTACCAGAACTATCCCTATTCAGTGTTACCACTGTGTCACTTTAAAATATGATGGCATAAAATAACATTCTGCGACCAGTTCCTAAAAGGNGGGGGCTGGTTAACATTTGATATCACAATATAAATCATTCCATGAACATGGAATCTATCAAACAGACACCCATGCTTATACTTGCCATAAAACATCCTAATGGGTTAGACTGGACCAGTCATGTGCTTGGTAAAACTCACTATAACAGACATCCTGTAGATTTAGCCATCGGACATCTTACAGCCAGCCAGCCACCGTGACCACAGGCAGCTGGTTACTCAGGTAGCAAAGAACTGGGAGAACACACAGATGCCAGCTTCCCAACCAAAGCCCTGTCTACACTTGAGACTTCCTAAGGCATTTCGTGTTTCCTAGGCCATCTTTTTGATGCGGTGTTTGAAGGTGTGATGAGAAAACATGGCTCCACAGGAAAGCAGCAAAGCCCAAGGAGGCTGACAAACAATGCTATAAAATCCTTAGCTCTGTGAACAGCCACCCTGGTCCTAGACCGACTGCTTCAGAAAACAAATGGCCATTTGTGCAGTGACTCCGTGCTCCATAAAAACAAAGGTGGGGACGTAAATAAGAACCCTGCACTATCAGTGAGGAGCAGAATTTACACCCCCATCAAATGTCACAACACTCACATTCTTTGCCATGTACCCAGGGAGCTGAAAGAGGTTTTGTGACCTCACCGCCCCCTCCCTGATTCAGCAAGCCACTGTGTGTTCTGGGGATGCCCTACTCTGCTCAGTAATGCAAATGGAACAAGTGATGCTTGAAAATGTGAGTATGTAAAATTTAGGTTAAGATTTGNATCCCAACTTCTTGAAATAGAAAATGTGTGAAGTGATTGACTGGGCAGATTGCACTTAGCTTACACTAATGATTAACATGTGGACTTATGGCTTTGTTTTCCTACAGTTCTGAAAGGGAATCCCGGGGAGGACTCCCACTCCGTCTCAGTGGTAATCTTCATTTAGGGGGCAATCTCCTAGCTGTGGTCAGTAACTGGAATGATTTGCAAAATAATTAGATTCTGTAGCCACACAGAGCTTGCCAAGGATGGAGTCAGAATAATTTATCCTTTATGNTTCCTGGTGGCATATGACCATATGCTGAATAAATTTTGACCCCAAATGCTTACTCTGTCCTCTGATTGTGATTCTTTGCACTTATCTCAAGGCTATCTTTTTGACTCAACCCAAAACTGGCAAGCCAGTTGTGAATCTGCCCCTTATAAGAGATTCTTAGCTTAGCCCCATCCACGCTACTCTTTTGGAAACCAAGACCTGTGATTAAACAATAACCAAGTAAGTCCAAGCAAACACGCACATTTCCAGAACGGCAAATATAATAACTGCGGGTACATTCTCCCACGTGCTACTCAGGAGCCCCTCATGGCAGAACTTTTAACATGCAGTCCCTCTAAGGATCTATCAGTTCTTCAAAATTGGGCATCTAGAGCTTTCTAGAAACCGTATTGCAGCTTCTCATCGACACACTCAGAAGCAGCACTCTTCTCTAACTTGAGTTTGTAAAATGGGACAAAATAAAGAACACTGAAATGGTCCTGAGCAAAACACGACGACTTCGACCACCATCGGAGGAACTTCCTTCTGCCAACCAAACTGGTTGTTCTCTTATCTAAAGTAAATATTTACACGCTCTTCTGGACCCCTCAAAGACATAGATATNACATGGAGCCTTGGCCATCCCAGCCCTGGTTCCCAGTTCTTGACCCCTTAGTTCANACCCAGCAATGTTAGCCTCCATTGGATCCCTGCTGATTAGGCTCGTGAGACCTAAAGTAGGGTGCTACCAAGGTTCGGTCTGTTTAGTGGGGATGAGTACTTCAGCTACAGCCTACTATTTGGTAAAGTAACCCAGGCCAGAAATTTGGTCTTGTGTGTGTGTGTGTGGTAAAGCACCACATGTACTGACTGTGTTACATAAATAATGAAAATTAAATTACAGGATTTTAGGAACACATTCCAAACAATCCATTCTACTGCCAACTACACTGGGCGCATGACCAGCTGTGGAGAGAAGAATGTCCCCCTCCTCTTAAATCTTTATGTTTCTCTTTTCATTGATTCAGATAAAAGTAAATAGTACGGGGGATCCGTTATACTGGCCTGCTAAAATATCTGCTTTGAGTAATTATGCATATCCTCCAAAACCTGTTGAATGGTTAGTGCTGTTGGCTCTCAGTGAAATACCCATTCTCTTCAGTGTGACCAAATGCCAGTGCCAAGAACACCTTATCTCTGTATTATATCCTTCAAATATCTTGAAAAGCATCCCCGACCCTGTGATATGCCTTACTCAAATGGAGCTATTACTGTTAGTGTCTTCTACATGGGACTTTCAGCTAGTACTAATTTATATTGGCCACCTTGTTTACTCCCTGCCAATCCCAGAAGTAAANACCATTGCATTTTCCAGTTTGCAAACCAATAAACAGACTCAGGGAGACAGCTTGACTTTCCTGAGGTCACATGCCTACAGCTNGACGGTAACCTGTCAACTTCCAGGCATGTCTTCATCTACTCCCCACCCCCACCCCAGTCAGTTTCCTCTGAGAAACTTCCAGGGTCCTGTCTGACTCTCCTTGGCTCTATCTGAGCTGTACATTAGCTATACATTTAAGACGTCTTTCACTGACTCGCCAGTACATGGATTAACCCCGCACCTCACACTTGTCAACTTAATTTCCTCAATTTATTTCAAATCTACTTCTGGGCTTGCAGGTGGCATTCTTATGACTACTCAGCCCACCGCCTCTGGCAGTATACTCAAGAAATGTATTTTCTACCTAAAAAAAAAATAAATAAATAAAATGTGCTTTTGAATGACATCATCCTCAAAAAACTAAAGAAAAACAACATGACAGAAACTATAACATCAGATATAAAATGCAAAACACAACGGAAAACAAAACCCAGATACCCCAGCTTTGGCGGAAGAGGAGACAACTGAATCCTACAAGTGGGGAGGAAGAAGCAGGCAGATCCCTGTGGCTCCCAGACCAAGGATGAGCAGCAAGTGACAATCACCATTTTCAGTCAGCTCTTAGGAAGTCACAGATAATGGTTTCGTCCTGACAGTCACTTAACGTTCTCTAGGTCTCCAAGGTGGACGGGATTTGAGGAACGGCACTGGAGGCTGTCCTCTGACCTCCACAAGCATGCACGTCCATGCGCATGCACCCACCTACACAAGTGACGCCCGCACATAGAAACACAACTACAAACAAAGAGAAAAAGCACTCTATCAGAAGTATTTTCATTCACATTAGCAACGCCTCCATGAAACACTGAGGGTCAGGGGAGAGGATGTTTGTTGATTTTCCAATCTCCAAGAAGAGAAAAGGCCAGGCCACAAAACTGCCAGAGCTCATGCCAGAGCTGAACACCATGGAGAAATGAAATATCCTGTAGCAGCTATCGGTTTTCTACCTCACGTAATGGGCAACGCCACTGGGTGGATGGCTGCGTTCAACTGATGTGTTCTACCACTGTTCCCCACAGCTGCGGAACCCGGAGACTGAACTGCAGCCTCCCCATTAAGGCTCGTTTCCGCCATTGTTCCTCATAATGGGATCTAAGGGATCATTTGCAGGTTCTCATAGAAAGTTGAAATGTTGTTTGATGAGAATCATTAGATATTTAAATCAGAAATGAGTGCATAGCAAGAGAAGCAATCACTGTACACCTACAGCAAAGCACAGAACTTCCCGGGCAGTCTCCACCTCTGTGCGCTGGCTGCTGGATTTGTGCTTATGTGTATCTATTAACAAAATCATAGAGGGAGGAAAAAAAAAATCATAGGTGGCAAATCTGGCTTCCGGTATCCTTCCACCATTTAGTAGATGAAAGGAGGCTTTTCAGAGAAAAGGCATGGTTCGTTTTTATACCAGTGACTCACAGACAACAGCAAAATGCTGTGCCTGCCATCAACCAAAGCATTTAGGTGTTGAGAAGGAAACATCACGTATGACTGTCACTTAAGAGCCTCAAGCTTTGCTTGCTGAACTTCATTCAGGCAACAGTGTTTGTTCCCAAGAAACCTTTAAGGTCAAGACTCTCAGAGCACTGAGAAGCAAAGGAAGGCACAGTGGAGTGAATGATGGCTGCACCTTCTGCAGACAGACCTGTGACACCCTGCTGGCCCTCTAAGCACACAGGAAAGGCCTGGAATGCATAGTGACACAGGATACAACACTACTGTGTCACCCTGAACTTCAGCTTTATAGGTACTCCCTGTGGTAGCATGTAAATATATGTTAAGCTTCCGGTGGCAATGTTCAGCCAAGTCCTCAAGCCCCCATGTTTACGGACATCGTCCGCAGTCTGTATGGAAAAGTTTAAGAATGTCTGTACTCGACTGTGCGCACTGCGGATCAGTAAATACCAGGGACAAGTAAGATGATTGCTGTGGGATGTCTTTCTGTATGCTGTGAATATGTGTTGCTCTGACTGGTTGATAAATAAAGCTGTTTGGCCTATGGCAAGGCAGCTTAGAGTCAGGTGGAAATCCAAGCAGATAGGAAGAAAAAGGAGAGGCAGGGAGACGCCAGCCCACCACCCAAGGAACAACTTGCCAGCAGACCGGTAAGCCACGGAATACGTGGCAAAACACATAGATTAATAGAAATGGGTTAATTTAAGTTATAAGAGCTAGCTAGCAAGAAGCCTACNATAGGCCATGCAATTGGTAATTAATATAAGCCTCTGAGTAATTATTCTATAAGCAGCTGCAGGACCACAGGCCAGGAGGGACTGGAAAAAACTTCCAACTACAGATGATGTCCTAACATTCAAGGTGTGGTAAATCCAGTGGATGCTCTGAGGCTAGTTAGGCTACCAAGAATGAAGTATATTGAATACGCAAGTTTCAAAGCAAACGTCATAGTAGCCTATAGTAGTATAACTCTAGTGCAAACCATTTCAGTCTCCATGTACCTTAAGAGGAAGGGAGACCAAAGGGATGGCAGGCTGAAGCAGAAGAAAGAAGCATCNATTCTAACCAAGAACCACAATCTCTATTAAACACATTTTGAAGGCAAATAAATAAAAATTATAACTATACAAGGAATATAAAATTACATAAATAGAAAAGAAATATGTAAGGTGGCTTAAGTATTTTTAAGTCTATTTTTTTTTATTGGTATGTGTGTGCCTGAGTATAAGTATATGCACCATGTGTGTGCAGGAGCCCACAGAGGTCAGAAGAAGAAACAGTTCTCCTGAAACTGGGGTTACAGGAGGTTGTCAGCCATCCTAGGGGTGATTGGGATTGAACCCGAGTCCTCTGCAAGAGCAGCAAGCACTCTTTACCTCTGACTCTCTAGCCTCATGGCTAAGTATTTTTATAAGATTCATAAAACTGCTTTAATGAGTAAAATAAAGCCAAAAGACAGTCAAGTNTACTGAAAAGATGGAAGTCTGACTCCCCTTTAGAAATGAAATCAACCACAATCAATTCTACAGTTCGTGATCTCGGAGATATTTAGAAATATAGTTTTTAAGTTTAGTAGAGAGTGAGCAAAGAAGACAAGACAAGACCTCCATTTGGGGAGTCAAGAAGATTTTCCGGGGCCAGCACCACACTTATTGGTGAAGAGTGGACACAGAATCCGTTTTCTATACAACTTCTCCCATTACAGCCAATGCGAGTAGCAGTTTATTCCTCTGTAATGGGACAGTATGGACATTCTAAGTCTATCTGTGACATTATGCTACATATCTGCATGTATACACAGTCCTTTAATTTGGCAAGGCAGTTGGAAGACCTGTGTGAACATGATTCTGCACATGTAAAATTCAAATAATCAAACTACTTTTAAGGGCTCAAAAGAATGAAAATTGAAACTTGTGAAAGCCTGAAGTTCAATGNAAAGCATGGACATTATCATATCCCTCTAAGGAGGACCTGTGCATGGCATCCTTGTCCAGTACGCACACACACAACCCAGGTGGGTGGAGGACATGGCATGACCTACAATTTCAATATTTCCTAGATACAAGAGTTAACCTCACATACACCTATGTCTCCATAAAGGTCTGAGCAACCAAAGCGAGTGCTATACTTTCACAATAAAATAAAAAATAAAAGACATTAAACCAAAAGGTTAATATAAAAGAGTTTGTCCAACAAATAGCAGAGGTGGCCTATTAATTAATATAAACATCTGATGAGTGGCAGGGATCAATAGCAGGGTGTTTCCTTCCCCTCATTCAGCTAAAAAATACTCTAGCTCAATGTCTGCAGGTTTTTGTCTTCTCCAATGCACGCTCATAATTCAAACATTTAAATATTTCAAAAGGAAAATACGTTCTCAAGAGCTTGGCTCTCCTGTATAGCTCCTTCCCACATATTTTTGCCCTTTCAGTGAACTTCTGAGGTGGATGATTGACAAAATCAGTTAAGTTCTTAAGTTAACAGTGATCCTGAAACCTAGAAAAAAAACTTTCACAACACAATCTGTAAAAACATGAAAATCTCATCTAGAAATTCAAACAAGATGAACACAGAAAAGAAACCTGCCTAGGCGGCCACTGAAAGCCATCCCTTCACCTGAGCTACGTGAGACTCTCCAACAGACTGAGAAGTGTTCAAATTAATTCTGTCACTAGTGCACACATATATACACACACATACACACACATGCGTACACACACAGAGCCATAGTAATCGAGCACACATATCATCAGCTGATAACATTTTCTGACATTTGACTTTCATCTGGTAGAAAAATATGCAGGGTGGAGAGACGATCTTAAATTAGTTCCAGTATTACCAATTTGCAAAATCTATGACCATTAAAAACAAAAAATAAAAAAATAAAAAAACAGGCTTTATACTGCATTCTCAACAACTTGACTGCTGAATATTTTATATATTGTATATTTTCTCATAAAAATTGTGCTTATCCAATACCTACAACTGCCAGAATTAAAGCTATAAAACTCAGCTAAAGCTGAGGTAGAGGAAAGTCCCTAATCCTCCATTCTCAATATGTTATATCAAATGTCTTTTAGTAACTGCATTAGAAAGCAATTACAGCTTAATAGCTGTCTAAATCCATTATCAGTGTACATTTAACCTTTCAATATTTAAAGATAATATTTAATTTGAGCAAATTAATGGACTGCCTGTGAGACCAAATACATCTATTTAGTCTTTCTGGTTTTCCGTCACTGATATTTCTCTTTAGAGACTGAGTCTCGTGACAAGAAGTCTGGTAAAAATGGAGTTCTTTCTGTTTGTAGTTTAAATAGACATTAATAAATGAGAGGCCAACCTAACCCCAAATGAGAAGTAATGTCCTTATTAACTGCAAGTGTCTCTTGCCATTAACAAAGCAGCTTTTAATTCTTTGCAGATTAATCTCTATCATTAATAGTTAAATGAGTTTATATACCTTTATCTTTCAAAGTGATTTTTTTTCAAGTTCAAAATTGTCTAATCTCTTTGACTTAAAAAGGGTTTGAATATTTTTTACAGAAAAGCACCCCTATGCCCTGTTTTTTTTTTTTACATCCTCTGTTCAAGTGTAATGACCTTTAAGAACTCTGATGATGACTTAAACCACAGTTATATTGAAAAAACAGGTCAATACGCAAAACTAACTTACTGTAAAAAAAAAATAACCAAAACACTGTAACATTATATTAATGAATGATCATTGTTCAATGAACAAGAGCCCAGACCAATAAGCACACACACAGTCCCCAACTGAACAGGTTCATGACTCAAGGCCCACTGCACTAAGAATCTCAAAGGGAGTCTTTTCCCACAGTGTAGTCAATACACATGTATTCATCATCACATTTCTTTACTGTCAACTCAATCAGAATGCATCAGCAGCTACAAGTCAGGAAAACCAGAGAACTCTACTGGTATCTTAGATCGCGTCAACAGACTAACATGTGTTAGTGTGAGCGTTAGTGTGAGTGAAGTGTGCTAAGACTAATCTAACATCTAGCTTGTTCCGGTCACTTACTCCTTCTTCTCAGGTCATGCAGGACTCTCAGTCCCAGCTATCAGGAACCTTTTGTTTATCACCCAAAAGTACCTCTACCTTTGCCATATCCAACACATTCCCTCCATCCCAAAGGAAGACTGAGCAACCAAGTCACAAGTAGCTATGAAGAACTCCCATCCAATAACTGTCTTCCCTCAAGTTTGTCGCGTCTGATTTTTAATATCACACCCTTATCCAGATTTGTGTTTAAAGATGTGTGTTTTCCTTGTCCCAAAATCAATGTTCCTAAGAGCATGAATGAGTATTGTACTTATAATTGGACTTATATACTTCTTATCTTTCATGCTTAAAATTCTGAACCTATTAATCTAAAATACATTATAAATATTTGTAACAGACACCTTATTTTTTGTTTCATTGTTAAAAAGGAGAACCCCCATGGTTCAAGATTTAAATGCTATAAAAAATGTATGCACTCAGGTCTCCTCCCACGCCACTGTTCTTTGTGCTGTCCACACCCTTCACTGAAGTTCACTCCTGTTTCTCATCAATTTGCAAAATGCAGATACAACAAAAATAGTGTTTACATCTCTCTCCTTTTATATAAAAGAGTAATTGTTCAGTCTAAGACATCCAGTCTGAATCATTACTTAGTGTATGATAATTAAATATAAATATGAGTGTAAATACCTCTATGAGCTGGTAGACACTTGTTCTTCCAACAAGGTTATAAATTCTTTATCAGCAACAGTTTGAAATCACTGCATAGCTTTCCCAATATGTACAGGTAGGAAACCCAATGATTCCAGCAAAAACTAAGACAGTAATGTAAGAAGCCCAAACTGGAGTACTATAGTTTTATCTCATTTGAATCTTTTTAAATTTTACATGTGATTTTGAAATTGAGATCCGTCATGATAATCAAAAGGAGAACTCCCTAATAGTATGTACAAATAATCAACAAATTAATCCAGAAATACTTAGTCTCACAATAATTNATTTTCCCTCAAAGAGAAAATAATTCTACAGTCATATCCTGGGTTCAAAAATTATAAATTCAAGCTTGAAGGACCTCTGTTTTTCCTAATAAACTATTTAAGTCAATTAAAACAAAATAACTCACTAAAAGCTAGGTCCTGCCCATCATTGTCAGTGTTTGTCTAGAATTTCCATGAGGCATTTGAAAGGACTTCATCTACTTATTTAGGACACAAGTAAGTGGTGGAACAAAGCTTTATTCTCATTGGTCAAGAGTAAAGACTTGAATAAATTCTAGTAGTCAAACTGGTAGGAAAAGAAACATAAAAGAAGAGGTATAATTTTTTTAAAGAAAGATAGTGTGGCAAAATCACTGAAGAGAGATTTCTGAATGAGACATGTATATATTGTATCTATTTCTTCACTTTAAAAATTAGCATGTTCAAAGCAAACACTAGCACATGCCAAACACCGGGCATTCAACACAGAACTGTCAACATCAAAGCAGAACTGAATGAGTTCTCCAAAGCAGAAGAAAAAGAATAATTATTAGTTAGACTTCCGCCTGTGGCCATCAGAAATGTTACCTTAATTTGGCCTTAATAACCTATAATCACTTTTAGTATATGGGTCTAAAACTGCCATTATTCAGCTTGATCTATGGATATAATGGGGCAGAACAGAACTGTGGGTATCATTAAAGTAAGTTCCTGCAAAGGAGGGATATGTAGTACATTGCTAATGTGTAAATGACTAAATAACTTAATTAGGGGAAATGAAGAGCACTTACACACACAGTTCCTTAAACTGAATCATGATAGCNTTGTGTGCTTGAATATATTCTTTTAAAAAATGTTCATTAACTAAACAGTAGAGAAGAAACACAAAGCAGGGCCTTGGTTCACAATGGCTAACATCGACTAATGCATACAAGCAGATAAAACACAACTGATCTATTTCTCATTGTTGAAAAACATCAAAACGACCATAAATATATTCTAGTAAATGATTATTTTATTAGGAATTAAATGTGATGACCTAGTACCTTCCTCTGGCCTCCTTTGATATATGTTACTATTATGTTTACAATTGAATAATTTGTGGTTGGGAAGCAGACTGAGAGAAACTAAAACCTTCATAAACATCATAAATTACAATCACACTAAGGGCAGTTTTTTTTAAAAATTAAAAACTGAAATTTTTTTTAATTTTTTTAGTTCTGGCATTCTATATATGTAAATAAACATGGCATTCAGTTACACAAAAGCACCTTTCTTGGATGTACCAGCAAAATCACAGACATTGACAGTCACCCAAAAAAGACACTCCCTGAAGCAAGATAAAACAGCAGACAGGCACCACAGGGGAAGGAGTACGGAGTGCACATGTGGGGGGCTTCGATTCAAAACACAGCTGCTGGATCTAATTTTAGGCCAACTGGCCTTGTCACTGTCTCTTAACAAGGAAAATTTCCCTACTGAATATTAGAAGCTGTTAAAAAAGAAAAAAGTGCATAATAATATTCACTAGTTAACTTATCTACATCATTGCTGTTTTATATTTAAATATATATGTGTGTGTGTGTCCCTGTGTTTGTGTGTGTGTGTGTGTGTGTGTGTGTGTGTGTGTGTCTGTGTCTGTGTCTGTGTCTGTGTCTGTGTCTGTGTGTGTGTGATGTAACCCAAGAGAAGAGCTTATCCAGTGCTGGGAAGGGAACCTTAGTTAAGGAAGTTTGATTCCAACCAAATGACCCAAGACATTTATTTATACATAAAATGGTGCAAGGTATTCACTTATCTAATAATAAAATCTAAGTGTTTATGAGTATTCCATAGAAAACTTGNAGAAAATTATGAATTTTTGAAAATTCTGATGACAGTTTTAACTGCTGATATATACTGAGCTTTTATTGCATGGTAGACACAGCTCAACGCCACAGTCCAGTGCAAGGGGGTGGGGGTATATGTGATGTGTGAGTGCACTTTTGTATACAGCTACATGTGCCATGCANGGCATGCGCCTATGAGACCAAAGGAGGACAGACATCACATGTCCTGCTTTGTCATTGTCTACCTTATTCTCCTGAGGCAAGTTCTTTCACTGAACCTGGNGCTCACCGTTTCTGACTAGGCTGGATGGCCAGCAAGCCCACGTCATCCTTCTGTCTCTACTGCCCACCCCAACCAAGCACTGAGGTTTCAGATATGTGTGGCCACACCCAGCTTCTGTATAAGTTCTGGGGACTGAACTCCGTCCACCTGCTTGTGCATCAAGCCCTCTTACACATTGAGCCATGTCCCCAATCCATCTGTAGAATTTAATTTTTATACCCCTATAAAATCTATTATTTCACTAGCTGAAGCATCTCTCCAGCCCTGGAGTGACAATGCAGACAGAGACCAAGAGAAGAGGCTTCTTTAATCATTTTACCCAGAAAATTAGAAATCTACCATAAGCACACACTCGCACACGCTCTCAGGCCCTTCAGTAAACNAAATAATGAACTTTATTTAGGCTCATTGGAAATGTGGTACCATCATTAAGAAGGGCAATGAGGCATGTGTCCACACTCATATCTGTGATCTCCTTTTTTCTACAAGATGGGGCTGTGGAGATGGCTCAGTGGGTAGGATGCTTGCTGTCAAAGCAAGGGAATCTGAGTTCAAATGCTCAGAAGCCATATAAAATAGCCAGGCCTGGCCACCTCTATAACCCAGCACAGAGGGACAGAGATTGATAGGTTCCAGAAACTCACTGGCCAGTCAGCCTAGCATCAGTAAGCTTAGAAAATGACCACAAACTTGTTCCCAAAACTGTATGCAAAATACAGTCTTCATGATACATAAACGGTTTTTCTATAGTAAGTTACATATCTTTCATTAGAATTCCAGAACATTCTGTGGTTCTATAAATATGCTCAAATTCCTTTGGAGACTTCATGCCTCCTAGACTGGCCTCAAACTTACTACACAGCCGAGGGTGACCTTGAATTTCTGATCTTCCTGAGTGCTGGGGTCACACACACACATATACTAACCACCCCAACCCCNAGTTCTATGTGGTTCTGAGGATTAAACTCATGGCTTCCTGCATGCTAAGCAAGCACTCTGCCGACTAACCTACAGCCCCTGCTCTATGATTCATCCCCTAGCCCAAGCCTAACTCTAGCNTTATAGCCCCCAGTTGCTCAATACTCCAGTTCTAGCCATGGAGGAGAACCTGCCATTTCAAATGCTCACAAGCACATGTAACTTCTCCCTTACACCCAACTATCTTCCTCTGTCTGGAGATCCCCCCAACTCATCCTTCAAAGTCCAGCAGCCAGATCTCTTGGAAGGTCCCTCTTGTCATAATCCCTAGTGGTGTCCTACATGTACACGCTTCTCATGTACGGGAACTAGATAAGATTTTTGTAGGCATTCACACCCTTAATGTAAGACCCTTGAGACCAACAATCATCTTTTCACCCTCCTTTTTTTAATCTCAAGAATTCAACAAACTCCATCACATCTCCTGAAGGCTCAATAAATTTGCTAACTAAGTTCTCATAAGTGAGTATATAAACAAATGCTATAAAAGTCACTTAATAATATTCTAGTAAGGCACTATATATACAACAGAAAATTCCTAGGAGACAATCTTGGGCTATAATGATCTTNATTCCTAATATTAACTAATTTGGGTATCCCTTCATTTATTATCCAGTCTGGTTCTACAAAAAAATCTAACCCACTCCCTACGCAGTTCTTTTACATGCATGATACTTTTCTATATTTCTTTTACTTTTGGCTGTTTTACTCTTCAAATTGTTTGCTCTGCTTACAAATGTAACACATACATAGTCATTTTACACTACACTTTAAGGATAAAGAAAATAGAAATTGCCCATAGAAGAGAAGGTCTCCTTTTCAAAGGTAGACTTTCACTCTGAGATTTAAATTAATTTTTCCACCACAACATAGACAACAACAAAGAAAACTGGGAGAAGAGGCCTAAGTCTTGTTACTGACATTTCTACCAAACATTAGTCTGAGGCACAAGCTACAGTCCCCTGAGTGAAGTCCAGCTGCTATCTGTTATAAAAAATAAAGTTTTATTAGCACACAATGATGTTCATTGGCTCAATTATTGTCTATAGCTGTTTCATTCTACAACAGCAGACATTAGTCACTACAGCAGAGAATATACACTCTCGAAACCAAAAACATTATGTAGCACCTTGTGAAGACCGTGTGCTGACCTCTGCTATAGGCTAGACCAGCAGTTCTCAGCCTGCAGGTCGCAACCCCTTTTGGGGGGGGGGGGTCAAATGAACCTTTCAGAGGGATTGCCTAAGACCATCAAAAAAAACCAGATATTTACATTACAATTCATAACAGTGGCAAAATTACAGTTATGATGTAGCAATGAAATAATTTTATGGTTTGGGGTCACCACAACATGAGGAACTATATTAAAGGGTTGCAGCATTAGGATAGTTGAGAACCANGGAGCTAGACCATTCTAGTTTGAGAAATATATTCATTCTCTAGCTCTTCAGTGAGGTAGAATAATTTTCTTTTAACAGAGCTTCCCCTTACAGATATCTATACAGGTAAGCAATGTGATAAAATAGTTATATCCATAACACAAGGAATTGGGCACTGATGTGAGTTTTCAGAGAACTAGCCTTAGGAAACCAAAATATTAAAATGTACCTTTGAACCAAGATGTGTGTTNTTGCATAAAAGAAGCAGGAGCATCGGGTAGCCCCTAGGAAAGCTGTGGACAGAGAAGTCAGCACCCAGCAGCATGNACCCTCCTGCCAGTCCTGGCAGTGCGCCTTCTGCCTCTGCACACTCGCCTGTCTTCTTCNGTCTGGCCAAGGAAACCCAAGCCTGGCATGCAGAAGGTGCCTCGTCCAATCACATACTCCTTGCTTCGCTTCCTTGATTTTTACAGCTAAGCATTAATGAGGCACAACTAGTTGGAGTCTTCTTCATGAAGAATTATGTCTAAAGTCAGTAACTCTGTGTTCTCCTAAGATTAATATCTATAAATTTCAGGCCAAGCTGTCCTTGCCTCATTATTCTTCAAAAAACATATTCAATCATAGATATATTGACCAATTGTTAGAAGACAAACATGAACACTGTGATTTTAAAAAAAAAAAGCCCCATCTTCTGGTTCTCCTGCTAATAAGAATATTTGACAATTTAATATTCTGTTGAATCTCACAGAGAACTTGTTTAGTTGCTTGTTATTTACTTTCACTCATCTTACATCAAGGAGACCTCAAAGGGATGTTCTAAACCATGATGAGACAGTGGACAAAAAGGCAGGTCTGTAATCAGCTGTCAGAAATGCCATGCCCTCCAGAACCCACGGAGACTATTTTGTGACGTGCCCCACACCAAAGAACGTTGTGAACTGCGGTCACTACTGCAGCTGTGAAGGGTTGCCTGGAATACACAGAAAGACATGTCCTCTTAGAGATCGCCCTCTACCTCTGCCCTGTAACAACAGCACAGCTTTAGACAAGGCAGGGATTCAGAGACTTGGGTCCTCTTCAGTGAACTGGGCATAACCAGATTTGGGGGCTTAATGCCTGAAAATGAAGGACGGGCGCCTGGCATGATGCTGAGCGGCTGTTCTCCAACTCTTGACTTTGTTTCATANTTTATCTGATAAGACACAAAATGTAGCTGCCAAACACAAAAATGAAAGACGATCATTTTGAAAATCCACACAATGAGCACCAAGAAAGAAGTTTCTTGGTTTCTAGTGGCGATGCTATTGTCCTGAACTTAAAGTGAACGTAGTCACATGTAGTTTTCACCCCCCNAAAAAAAAGTTTTCACTCCTATTAATTTAATGATTCTATTTTGAACATATATCTATTAATGTTTATTGAATCATTTTTAAAATAAACAGCATAACAGCATTCATTAGATCCAAAGAAGTTGTCATTTAGATCTGATTAAACAATTTTTTTTTAAAGAAAATGTCATTGCAGTTGAGTTCTGAAGAGTTAGGAAGGCAAAGACCAAAAGAAGGGATTTTCTACAGCACTTGCAAAGGTCCTGGATCAAGGAAAAGTTAGAAAAAGTCTGAGGTGTAAATGCCCCACTTAGGAAGACAGCAGGCAGTGACAGGAGAGAACCAAACGTGAATTTGGAAGTCCTTCTAAGTCCCGTTATTCTAACAGTTACTGTAATCACAATTAAAAAAAAACAAAACACTAAATTGTGAGTTAACAGACTTGGTTAGTTTTTTGTTGTTGTTGTTGTTGTTGTTTGTTTTGTTTTGTTTTGTTTTTCTTAAAATCACTCTAGTTACATTACAACATGGGTTCAGCAGGGAAAAAGAAAAAGAGGAGTCTGGAAGCAACCAGAGGCAACCAGGCTAGGAATGATGGCACACTGGCACTCACCTGGCAAAAGCAGCTGGGCAGCATGAACAAAAAGGAAAGGGTCCAAGTGTTCAGAACCTCGTTCAGTCCACTAGGTGCATGGTAGCGCCCTTCTTCATAGACAGAAAATCTACTGGGAGCATTCACAGAAGGGGTCGAATACAATAGAGAGCTTGCTCAACAAACTGTCACTGAGTGACATGAAGGTACCAAAGCATTTATATGTGAGAAGTCACCTTGGAAACGAAGGAGGCAACTTAGGATGGAAGAGTACGTGAGAATGAAAGCATAAACCTACCACGTGCTAACATGGACCAGAAGATTCTAAGTATTAGCTTACTGAATTCTCCCAACAACCCTGTTGTTATACTTTACGCTGAGGAAACAAGATGGTAACAACACAACCTGGCTCGAGCCTGAGGCACAGCACCACACGGCCACTCAACAGAAGAGGGAAAGGCCCGGGGAAGACGCCTGANGTATTCAGATTTGTACAGTTCAGACAGAAATAAAACAGACAAAAAGACCCACGAGGAACATGGAGTGTGAGAAAGCTGCATGTGTAGAAGTTCTAGAAAGGGAGATGGGAGATTAAAGGAGAGGGAGGGAGAGATAGTGTGTGTTTTCTAAAACGTAATCAAGAGGGGTACAGTTATTGGCAATCTCAATGGGAATAGTTTGTATGGGAAAAAAGGAGGTTCAGTGGGATGCTGGAGACANTAAAGAGTAAATCAGAACTCGGCCTTGAAAATAAGATGCTCATAAAAAAAAAGTTTACTTTAAACAATTCTGGAGTTTCTTGCATGATGAATTTGTCAAAATGTAGAGAAGAAACTAAAATGTATGGATACCACCATGCTAGTTATGCCCCTGTGTTTAAAACGGGGGAAATGCAACTTTTCTGACTTGGATGTTAATATGTAAGATGGCAATNGCTGTTGCTGATGGCATTGTTATTAAATGTTCTGTGCCAATTTGTCTACCAAAAAATAAAAAATAAATAAATTCTGGAGCCTCTTCCNCAGACTTGCCCCAAGTCTCTATCTTCACAGTGCTAACGCTGGCGTTTGCCCATGGTGCATCCACACCTACTAGAAACTCAACTTTCAACATTTTATTTTCTTTTATTATATATTTTAAATGACTACATTATTTATATATTGGGGAGGGCTACTTCTAGGTGGATGGGGAATCAAAGGACAACACAAAGAAGTCATTTCTCCACTTTGATCAGGGCTAGAACTAAATTTGTCAGGCTTAGCTGTACCTGCTGAGGCATCTCACTGGCCCCTTTCTCATTTATTTTAATTATATTGAAACTATTAGAAAACATCTATAAAATTGTACACTATATTTTAAAAGAAATGATATAACNATAAAATTAAGAACAAGAAACATAAAATTAATACAACTTTTCCAAATGAAAAAAATAAGCAATGGGAGATATTTTAAATGATACCTTAGACAAAGCTGAAGAGAGAATTAGTGAACTAGAAGATAAATCTATAGAAACTACCATGATGCAGCAGATACAATGAAAAGGAAAATA
>LZPO01017356.1:333464-343597 GCA_001675575.1 Neotoma lepida | reverse complement strand
AGGCTAGCCTATCAACACAGCAGCACCAGGGGCCATGTATCACTAACTGGTACAGGTCTGAGGATAGCCTATTAGCACAGCAGTACCTAGTGCTAACTAGCTGGCCCACGTGGAGAAGGGAAGGAGAAGGCTCGGTGTCTTTTCTCTAACTTGCACAGTAAACACACTGAGAGAGTTGCAAGATTCTTCCACATGAAGGAGACTACCCAGCATGCTAGATTGAGAGAAGACACCTAAGACCAAACTAAGATCCATGAGAGAATGNAGTGGGAACAGCTGGAGGGAATCCCGGAAGAAGCCGATGGCAGTTAGAAGAGGGCAAGGTGGNACAGGAGGGTGGGATTTGGAAAAGCAGATAAGCTTATTTCATTCCCAATCAAGAGCTAACAGATAATTTCCCCCTTTGGTCTACCTCAAAAAATAAATACAATCAAATAATGATGGTACAATCATCAATATGGCAGAACACCATATAAATCACGCCACCCTCAAATTCACTGACAAACACATTCACTGGCATCCTGTGGCTGTCTCTGTGACACCAGACCATGGNAAGAATGGATTCAATCAACAGTTCTAACATTAGGGAGAACAAACCTNAACGGTCCATAATTCCCAAAGGCCGCTNAAGAACACCCATTTCCTACCTTTGCACCCCAGAAGAACAGAATNGCAAAATCAATCCAACCCTTTTCTCAGAANATATAAGGCACTTCTTCAGAGCTCNGTGGCCATAGGAACAGGGAAGGAATAGCAACTGGGGGCTGATTTGCACATTCTCAAGTTAGGGAAATGTTAACGGATGCTACACACACAGCACGCAAAAGCAAGGACTCACTAGGAATGTTCTCCTAAGAGCTGAAGGCACAGATTTCAAATAAGGACTCCAGTTCATTCTTGAGTTGTAGTCACCAGTGACAGTCCAAACTCTGAAACGCAGCTCAGACCTGGACATCTATCTACAGAAGCCTCACAACTGGNGTGGGCCAGCTACACTGAGTACCTGGTGGGTTCAGGTTCCTGGCTGCAGCCAGAGGGTCCCCAGAGAGTCCCCAGGTACAAATCTGATCAGCAGCAATGCTCCCTCTGCTCAGCCTTGCAGAACCTGGCCCCTGCCGGTCTCTGGCATCCATTCCAATCACGCTCTCCTACCCGATCACCATACCTCAACTCTATATGGGAGCCCAGTCCAGCCCACTTCATCGACNTAACTACGCTTACCCTCCACCCCCACACCCCCTGCCCCGCACACACCCATCCATCAGACCTCAGCTTAGCTGTACTCACTTCCAAGTAACCTTTCCCAACTGTACAGCTGGGTCAGTTAATGTGACTGCAAATGCTACCTCTGCTTCTCACTCTCATGTGTAGAGCCTGCTATCTTGTAGGGCATTTATTCCCTTAATGTCTACTGCCATTTTCAGGCAACTCAGGAGCCTACTTCTCTTCTCCTGATTTACCTCCAGAGTCCAGTATATGACCCATCACATGGTAATCAAATTTTAAACTTAAAGAAACATTTTAAATCCTAGCACTCAGGAGGCCAAGCTAGAGGATCATGAGTTCTAAGTCAACCTGGGATACACATAGTGATAGCCCCCCCCACACACAGAGTAAATAAAATTTAAAAAAAATACAAAACTATGTTACAGTATATAAATTATAAAATAAATATTACAGGAAATTCAAATGTGAAGACAAAAAATATCTTTAGTGTCTTTCAAGTAAATCATACTCACACTTGCAATTTTTAAATTTCTGCTCAAAAAATGACAAATGGGACATAATTATAATCATTTCCCATAGAGACTCTGGTACTAAATTTGAGAGTACATTCTTAACAACCCACCTGAAGATCCAACTTCCACACTCATTCTAAAGCATCCTTCCTTTACAGTCACACACACACACACACACACACACACACACACACACACACACACAGAGAGAGAGAGAAAGAGAGAGAGAGAGAGAGAGGGAGAGAGAGAGAGAGATTTTAAAATTGAGATTTCAATTGGAAATGTGCACTGAACTATATTTGAAAGGCCTCTTTTGCAGAAGTCTGCATCACTTCATTTGAAAGCACTTTCCTGATGAATCATGGCAGAACTTTATCTAACACCAACAGCAGCACACACCACTTAAATGCAGAAGTTGACACTTGTCATTTCTCATAGCACCATAGAGTTCCCCTAGAAACATGGTAATTTGTAGCTGGCCTCTCAGGAAAAAAAAATTACAAAATGAATGAATGAGTGACAAAGCAAATCAGTACACGGAAGTTTATCATTCTTAATAATTCTATCAACGTTCCAACAACATAGTCACNTGCCCAAATTTAAAAAAAATTATGCCCTTGTGTTATCCCAAACTTCTCAACATTCTTTCAACAACCAAGACTTGTCCCAATTCTACCAAAATCTTAAGGGTTACAGAGTTCTCTTAACACTACAAGAATACATCTGATGCAAAAGAAAAATAGTTATACATAGGCCAAAAAACAAAGAATAGTAGAAAGTTAATAAAATCAAGGAAAATTACATGTCAGAAGAAAATTAACCTAGTCACTAAAAGTAACTAGCCGATAGTTGATGAGGNGAGTCACTAGGTAAAGGTGCTTGGAGCCAAACCTAACGNGCTGAGTTCGATCCCTGGGACACACACGATTCAATAACTATTTCCCTCAAGTTGTCCTCTGGTCTCCACACATGTGATGCAGCACTACATCCACACATAGACAATACATAAGTTAAATAATTAATTAATAATTAAAAGTATAAGACAAATTGCAGATCAGGGACCAGAAAAGCATTCAATGGCTTGTAGTATCAGTTAATGGACGATGATGTTCAAGATGGCAATTACTCAAACAACTAAAACCAATAGTGTCTGGGCTGGCTATATGGCTCAGTGAGTATGCAAGAGGACCTGAGTTCAAATCCCCAGCATCTACATAAAGAGCCAGGCATGGCTACTTTCAGTACTCTTGGGTGGAAACATGATGATCTCTGGGTCTATAGCTGGCCACCAGCCAACCTCCAGGAAAAGTCAAAGACACTAACTCAAGAAAATAAGGCAGAGATTCATTCTTTACTGTGACCTTCATGGACCACAGCCACTAATACACACACACACACACACACACACACACACACACACACACACACGTTTGGTCTTTTCAAAACTATAAGACCAAATCATATATGAAAATGTAAAATTGATTTTAAACATTATTAGTATCTGGTGGCCAAAATTTCCAAGTGTCCTTCTTTGCTTTCTACTGCTGTGATAAGCACCATAACTAAAAGCAATGTTGGGGGAAAGGGTTTATGTCAGCTCTTGCATCA
Organism: Neotoma lepida; assembly: GCA_001675575.1. Lineage (NCBI taxonomy): Eukaryota > Metazoa > Chordata > Mammalia > Rodentia > Cricetidae > Neotoma > Neotoma lepida. Next base: position 340,250 of record LZPO01017356.1, on the reverse strand, counting down.
CAATTACAGTTCCATCCTGAAGTTAGTCAGGGCAGGAACTCAGGGCAGGAACCAAAGGCAGCAACTGAAGCAAAGGCCACAGCAGAATGATACTTAATGGCTTGCTCGGCATGGCTTACTCAACTTGGTTTTTGTTTGTTTGTTTATTCGTTTGTTTGTTTGGTTGGTTGGTTGTTTTGTTAGTTTTTTTGGTTGGTTGGTTAGTTGGTTTTTGNGGGAGTTTTTTTCAAGGTTGACTTTCTCTGTGTAGCCTTGGCTGTTCTGGAACTCGCTCTGTAGACCAGATTGGCCACAAACTCAAGAGATCCACCTGCCTCTACCATCACACCCAGCTTTCAACTTGCTATTTATACAACTCAGGACCATATGCCCAGGCAGGACACCAGGCTGGAGGCTCCCACATCAATCATTAATCAAGAAAATCTTCCACAGGCTTGACCACAGGCCAATGTGATGGAGACATTTTCTCAATTGAGGTTCTGTCTTCCCATATCTTACTGTTTAAAACTGACCAAATACTAAGCGGCTCAGTATATGAAGGTTTTTGTTCCCTAACCTGAGTGACCTGAATTTGATCCTCAGAGTCACAGAAAACTGGAGAGAACCAACTCTACAAAGTTACCCTCTGACCTCCATTCGTACACCCACAAACACAGCATGACTACACACAAGCAAATACATTGGAAAAGAAAAAATTTTACTGTGAGATTAACATTATGGGGTGCAAAGTATTTCTAATATAAACCCCTTATTATTTTAAAAAGGGAAGAAAACATCAAGAGAATATATAAGATCTCAACAGGATTTTTTTAATGTCCCTAGAATAATCTTTGGAAGATTTTTTTTTAACTCTGTAGCATACCCAATTGTTCATTAATAAGCTCTCCTTTAACCAGTCTCAACCAACACTTGAATCTGCAGCCACATCTAACTCAAAGCCCCTGCTACACTGAGTGTAGTCACAGAGGGACATTTTCATCTCTGACACTTGGGGAAAGGAAAGCTGTATACATGCACATATACATACTTTTCCTGCTTCTGACACAATTGGGATGGCTTCTATTCAAAGAATTCAGCTACCTTACAGTGTTTTCACAAGCACTATGTAAATTGGAGCTGAGATGATATTATCCTTGAGACAGATTTTGAAATGTACTCATGAATTACTACATGGCAATAAATATGTCTGTGAATTACTACATGGAATCATAACTATTACCTTTTCCTGCTAGCTCTGACCCAGATGCTATGTGGCCCTGGTGATGATAGTGACNATGATAATTTTTTAAAAAAATGGAACTTTTGGAATCTTAAAACATTTTAAATTCGTAGCTTTTCTTTCTGAGCAGGTGTAATGCCTCCTGAATTATGCTGGTGGGGCCCATGTTGCTTCTTGTAATTTAAGAGACAGGCCTTAAAGCTCTATCGTGTTAGAAATATGAAACAGCTCCTTAGGAACAACCATTGAAAAAAAAAGTCAGATTTCCAGAATTCAGCTTAATGAATAATTTTCTCCAAAGGCACTATCATTTGGGATTAAGAAAAAAATTTCCACTTTGAATATCATAGGAAGAATATGAAACTAATTTGCATCAAAAATTTTGAAAAATCAAAAACTTCAATTTGCACACCCAATGTTATCATGAAGAACTCATACTTTTGAAAGCACTGGCTTATAATCTGTTACACCCTTTAGGAAATTCAAAGTTGGGAGGGGGGAACACGATAAAAATATTGACATTTATGGCAAGAAAGTTGGATTGAAGATCATCCCACTTCATGTGTGCTTAGATGATAGTTGAGCCTTACTGCAGCGCAAGGACAGTCCGTCTCCTGGATGGGCTCCATGAGCCTGCCTTTACTTTCTTTTCTCTGTACCTGGCTCACTATCAGCTTGACACAAATTTAACCCCTAAACACACACGTTAAATGCTACCCCTCTTTCAGGATCAAAATCAATGTGTTCATGAAACTTTTAGCAGGCTGTCCCTCTAGTAAGAAATAAGCTTTCAAAAACTAAAAATAAAAAAGAAAATACATTTCCATTTATATAAACTTCTGCAAACCCAGATATGGAGGCACCAGCCTCTTGAAGATGCAGAGGCAGGTAGATCACAAGTTCAAGGCCAGCCTGAGCTACACAGAAAAAAACCTTGTTGATAAATAAATCAAATAAATGAATTTTTTTAAACTGATAGATGATAATGTCTTATTAAAGACGTATGTTGATTTTATATGAACTTTCTGTGCTTTTTTTGGGGGGGGGGTTGGGCTACATGATCTATTTGGATACATCTTTGTCCCACAAAGCTTTCCATGTCCTTACAACTTCCAAGAAGGGTTGAGAACCTAATATGCACTAAAGAAGCTATCAGGTAAGCCATCTGTCAGTATTAACATAGGTGCTAAATAGCAAGCCAGGTAGATAGAAACAACANCTTATGGCCATTCCCAACACATGAAAATCCAAGAAGTAAAGCTGGAACCACTATACTACCATCTCAGGACGGGACATAAATAAACGACACCTTTCTAACCACTCATTATCAAATTTTACTCAACTTAAGTGACTACAGAAGCAATTACAAAGCATGACAATTTGCATGTTTTTCATGTCTTGCTCTTCAGTACTTTACAGAATACGAAAATTAGGTCGTACAGAGCTATCATTTCAACATTCTCCATAGATGCTCCATCCTTTCCTAATTTAACAGTTCTTTAAAGACTTTGTAGTTAAGCCCTGGTTTGGGAAATTTGAGATTAAAAACCTTCCATTTGGAGGTCTTGCAATTCAGCTAAGTACCCCAAAAGGGAATGTTTAAATTAATGGAAGATTAAAGCAAGGAAGAACATTCTAGAAGGTATTCCATAATGGGGCTCTGTCACCACCTTCTCTATTTTATTGAGAAAATAGTCTGTTCCCAAGGGGCTGAAAGCTTATATGCCAACCATCAGACTAGTTTAACTATTCAAAGTTAAAAATGTCAGGGAAAAAAAGCTCGTAATGGAAATGCTGACATGCCATGAAGTAAGCACAGGCAGGTGCCCTGCCACCAGGGTCATAATTCAATCAAGCTGTACTCTGACGTCATCTGTTACAGAAAAAAAGCCAAATGGTTTATGAACAGCACCAGAACCCCCAAGATTAAATTACAGCCCTGATATTTAATCATGGGTCTTACTATGTTATTTTTAATAACACAATACATTTTAACAGTTATTCGTCAACTGCCTCAGCCAAATTAGACCCTGTGATGACAAGTGAGCCCGATTATGATGTCCATCTAGCACCATCTCAGTTTTATTATTTTTTTCAGAAATGGTAGATTATATTTGTTTTTCATTGCAGATATATAGTTGATAACAACTGAGAGGGCCAGACCTTAATTAAGAGCAGCCCAGCCACTGTGACTAGAGGGTTAGGACATGTGTATTTATACCCTGTGTTAGCCATGACCAACTGTATGATTTGGGGAAGGGATATTTAGCCCTCTCCCAAAATCTTGATCCTTTATCATAAAATAGAGCNTCTCTAAGTCCTCCTATAAATCTAATTTCCCATAAATTATTCACTTGCAAAATAGATACGGTGTGATTTTCTTTAGGGTTCTCCAAGGATCAAAATATAAAGCTTTCAGAGTGAAAAAGGCTTGCATTTACAACTCACCTAGGTTGACTGATCAAAGGGGCACCCTACCACACATAAGAATGCGTAAGCCAAAGTTTCCAGAGGCAACATCAACATCAGCAAATGAAACAGATTCTTTACAAAGTAATGTATAAATACTGCCACACATGTGAAGGGTTGTTTGCAAAACAAATCAATACAGGCACATCCAACAATGGACTGCAGCTAATAAACTCCATATAGTAATTACTACCAATGGCAGTCTGGAAAGTCATTCATTACATGTTAAGTGTCACACCAAAGTACAAAAGCAGCCATCTCAACAACTGAGTGGCGGCACCTTTAAATAAAATACTTTCTTACAGGCCTAAAATTCATCCACAGGAACTGATTTTAAACACACCTGGGCATTTGATATGCTGATTAACTGGGCCTTTATTTGGTTTTGAAATGAAAATAAACACGACAACCTCTTCAGTACTTTTGCCATTTCTAGGGGTCTAATATAAATAAATGGGTGTATTTGTACACTTACATACATTACTTATAACCATCACTTGACTTATGTCTCTCTTAAGCATTAAAAAGAGCTATGATCAACAGCATCTACCCAGACACCTAGCTTACAGTGAGTCTAAANGGGTCACAGGTGGAAGGGGATAACTCCCGTGTAAGCTTAGAAATTTGGTGGCCAATTTTGAAATTTTTAAATCAGTGTAATTAAGAAGTCTGTAACAAAAATAACCTTTCACAAAAGCCTCTAATATACTCTCCTTTCTCTAACACTTAGCATGATCTAATTAACGTGGACGAACACCTGGTCATAAAAAATAGCTCATAAAATCCAAAACTAAGCAAGGGGGGATTTTTCTTCTACTACCTGGCCCTTGTTTTGATGTTGTGTCTGTAGAAGAATCTGATTTAACCAGTGTACATATAGATTCTAAAGGCTTAGCCAAGAACATTTTGGTTCAAGACTTGTAAACTGTAGAACATTTCAAAACACACNATGTTCCTTAGGAGGCAACTTGAGATCTGTTATCTTGGATTATGGGAACAGATCTAACTAGCATTCTAAACTCACCCTTAGAGATCACAAGCCTGAGGCCACCAGGACTCAACTCCACACCCTGGACAAAGTTGCAAACTCCCAATATAAAACGGAGTTTACCATTTGAAGTTAGTGTCTGATCTGTAAAGCTTACAACATTACTTTGTTTATCATAGCCAATGAGAGCAAAAAGGAATAATTTTAAGCTCAAAACAAAACTGTTTACATGACAGTCTTTACTGCTCCATGATTCGAAGCATTTAAGACAGATTCGAGCAATTAACAGCATAAACTTTCATTACATAGTTCTATTATATATGTTTATGTGACTTCGCTGTTCATCTGTTATTTAAGTGATTTCCTCATTACAATAGTAGGGGAAGGATAATTTGCTGATGCTGTCAAAAATGCTAAGCATTTCAGTCTCAATAGTTCTTGGATCTCCACGCTTGTTTAATGTATTTTATTTACTTAAGTCGGTGTCAAATAGAGTACCCATTCTTCCTTCTGAATTTAGGAGACTAGCACTTTAAGCACATGTCTGGTAATAGACATATCAAAACTTCCAAACTGTTTGTTTTAGGGATGCAGACTGAATTCAGGATTACAGAGCTTGAATTCCACTCCAAAGACCTAACAATGAACTGCATGCTTTTTTTATACTTAAATATAAGAGGGCCTTATTTGTTCAAATATTAATAGGACACACTGGGTTACTGCAATTTCAGGTCTGATTATTTACACAAAAATAATTGAAAAATACCTTTACTGGGACCCACATAGCTGCTGATTTCCCATAGAAAGAAAGCACAACTTTTAAAATATCTGCTACATTTTCTCTGTAAAAATAATGTGATAATGTGAGAACAATATACTAACTCACATCGAAATCCATCATAATTTAAAAGGGTAACTTANTCTGGATACTGAGGCAGGAAAAACAGTGGGTATGGTTTAGCATTACCTAAAATATGTTTTTTAAAAATATGCTTTCTACTCTAAAGATCATATATAGTATTTCATCCAGGCCTCAATATTATATTTCATAGCTATATAATCTTGAAAAATATGAGCTGTCTGGTTCTTGATGCCTTTATGTGGGCTTGTGNGGGCTGTGTGCATGTGTACCTATGTGAATGTGTGTATATANGTGTGTGAAGAAGGACTACAAGGACTTGACTAGGCAGGCCTGAATGTAAACCTAATTTCATTACTACTTGCCTTGAGAACAACTTGTTTAAAACCTCTGTGCCTCAGTTTCTTCNTCTATGAATTGGGCATGGTAATGTTTGCACTTATTTGAGTTCTTGAGAGGATTAAATCTAAAATAAATACACAGCAGAAAGCATACATAGCACCTGGCACAGAAGCAGCACTCTGACTCCAGCTCACACAGATTCTGCCCAGCACTCCAAAAGGAACACAGGGGACACCAGACAGGAGAGAACAATCAATAATCTCAAACAGTTCCACACCTAAGCAAAGTGTTCATAGGGCACGTGAGCATACGCCAGCACTTCTAGGGCACACAGCACACCAATCCTTAAACCCCATTATGTCTGACAAAGGACAGAAAAACAGTGGTGAGTTCAACATTATTTCCAATCAAGGGTCTGCAGGCNCACAGACAGCAAATCAAAGCTGATTGTCAATACTAACAAAGGACAGCACAGAAGCTCCTCACTTGGGCTCCTGAGTCCCGCAGCTGTGTCTTGGAGGCTCCAGGTCCTGTGTTTCTCAAGGGCTGGCCCCAAAATACTGGGAGTCTAATACAATGTGTTTGATGCTACTGGACTTTTTCAAAATCTATTAAACAGCTCTCAGTCTGTGCAAAAACTTTTACAACCACCATGGACTGTATCAGACTAGGATGTATAGAACACACATGCACACATACACACATACACACACATANACACACACAGGAAGGAAAGCAGGGAGCATCTCCTCCACAGACACCTTCAAGAAAAACCAATTTCCTTTGCACACCATCAAAAGAATTCACACTGACACAGGGAGAAATGAACACAGACTGTTGGCCACTTGAATTCTTTTTTTTTCTCTATCATACAAAAGTGCCCATTGAGGTTGATGATTTCCCCCCCTC
>LZPO01017356.1:300160-326582 GCA_001675575.1 Neotoma lepida | reverse complement strand
TCTCTTTCACACACACACACACACACACACACACACACACAGCAAAGCAAGTTTTGCTTTGCTGCAAATACACGTGATGCATAAAGACTTTGCCAAGACGAACAATATTTTTCTTTTCCATACAGAAACCCATCCACATTTTGCTAGGGAGATATTTTGTTTGGGTAGTTTTGCGTTGGGGGTGAAACCTGAATCGTACACTTTCTTCCTTTCGCCCTTTTAACTCACTGAATCGTCTAGCTGCAAACTTTTTCTTTTTTAAAGGAAAAAAACAAGGTAATTTTAGGGAAGGAATATGGTTTTGTTTTTACACTTGAGTTCCTAGGTACTCCAAGTCCGCGCTCGGCAGCACTTCAAGTTTTCAACTCAACATTTACCACTACAGGCCCTACATGCTCTTAAAACACACTTTTTCACATGACTTTTTAGGATAAAAATTAAGCTTCCAAATTATCTTTTCGTAATAACATGCGTGCTTTACCCAGTATATGCAACATTCACTATTTTAATGTTAAAAAACACATTTGCCCAACCCTGGTATTGCTAGATGTGCGAGTACGTACCGAAATGCATGCACACACGTTTTCCCATTGGCAATTATTTAATAGGTTGTTCCTTTTGTTTGAATAAAACATTGGGATCAACATTCTAAAAATTCCGTTCAATTACAAACAGTTTACTCTGACAGCAAATTGTAACGTTACCTTCAATGGCCACAAATATGCTCACAATATTCCAAGGAAAGAGACTTTTTTTTAAAAAAGAGAGACAAAAATCTTCTGCAAGTACTTAGTATCTCACATGTGTATCCCCCAAAAGAGTATTTTAAGTAGTAGTCAGTCCTGTTCCAGGGTTAGCCACAGATTACAAGATTATGCACCTGGCTCTGGTTTTTGCATTTTCCATCATAAAACTGTAACAAAATTCCCTCCCCCAAAAAAGTAACCATTAAAAAAAAAAATCCAACAACTTTTTCTTATCGTTTATAAAAAATAATCAACACAGGATAGTTATAATTGTTCTTCAGTCTTGTTGGTTGTATTTTTTTTTTCTTCTTTCAAAGTCCTAAACTTGTTCCAAGTTTAGAGGCGTCTCATCATCCTCCTCCTCCTCAACACCATCATTGACTCCCCCGAGGAGTCACATTGATAATAATAGGTTTCCCTGAAAGATACATTGTAATCCATTCACATCCGGGCACTGCGGCTTATAAAGAGAAGGCGCTGCGGCCGCGGCTGCTCCACCAGACAATGACTGGGGAGGGGCGGGGCGGGAGCGCGCGACCATAGAGTGGTAAACACAGCGCCTAGAGAGGCCGCCAAGATGGCGGCCCGCGAGGCCACGCCTCCTCCGGGGACTGGGGCGGTGCTGCAGGCGGGTGGGTCTCAGGTCGGCTCTCCCAGAGCGCGCCNGGCGCCCGGTTCCGTGTCCGGCCTCGATCTCCGACTCAAAGTGTTGTTCCCGCAGCTGGAATGAACTCGCCGGGAGGCCCGGAAGATGCCGTGCGGGCCCCAGGCTGGCTGCTGGGTCCCCCGGCCGTGTGGATGCAGATTTTTCAGCCAGGCTTGAGCTGTGTGTGTGTGTGGGGGGGGAAAGGCCACCAAGCCAAGTGTGATCCTGGCCTGGAAGAGTGACAGGGTACGCTCCTCTTCCTCCTCGGTGCCCACCCCCTTTTAAATAAGCTCCCTGGGGGTGAGAGAACTTGGTTAGTGCAGAAGTCTTCCTTTATTGATGTAAGACTCACGTGGCTCTTGTACCATAAACTATGATGGACTCAACTTCCAGTTCTGGGCAAACAAACACCTTCTCAAACCTGTTTTCCNGCCAGCAAACAGCAATGAGACTTNGAGATGTCTGTATGATACGGATAAAGGTGATGCTACCACTATAGAAATACCTTGTGTCCATCCCTAATTTCTTAATGACTCACTGATACCCCTAACCTAGCTAGCCATTAGAGATTGTAGATTCCCTGATCTCCAAAGAATAGTGTCCGATTCTCCCAACAGAAAGCTTACTCTGTTCTAGACATTGTTCTAAGAATTCAACAAATAGAGGCCACATTGATGCTCAGAATGAAGCTCGAGTATTGGTCACCTCTTTACTTGACCTATACACAGCAACAGAAGCAAGTGCAATAACAGAGCCTGACCCAAAGCAGAAGTTTATTAAACAGCATAAATTTGTCTAAGTAGAACTANTATCTACATTAAGATGTAGAGCCCACCTTACATGACAATCTGTGACCAGAGTCCACATTCACCCGTGTTCCCAAGCCATCTGGCAGTGGGAACATCCTCATCTCTACTGATTCTAATTTGTTGCAGTGACAGAATTGAGATCTTTTGCTTATATGTGAGTTTTTACAGGACAAGAATTGGGACATTTGTGGGTTATTTCACACATCATGAAGACTCCAGTCTCTTATCCCCATTCCACATTCTCATCTTAAAATAATATTTTACATTTAGCCACCACTTTATGCTGCATTATCACAGGCATTATCTCTGGTTCTCAGAGTAAGCCTCTGCAGGCTCCGGAAAAAATGATGTAATGAAAAGATCACAAACATTGGCTTGGGAAAAATATTCCATTGGCTCTACCTCTAATCAGCTCTGTGACCTAAGACTCCATGCCAATGACTTTTGCTGTAAACGCAGTGGCTAGATTAGATAATCCCGTAAAATCCCTTTTAGCTTTTAGGTTTGTAAGATTCACCCTCCTGAATTTCAAGGGCAGCAAATGATCTGTCCAGAAATCACTGATAAGATCAAGTTTGGGATCTAAAAGCACCCTGCTAGTCTAGTATTTTTTTTTTCCTCCTGACCCCTTTTGATCAAAAAGAAAAAGAAACATGCAACTCCCCTTCCTGTTTTAAATTAAGGGACAAATGTGGGTGTGTTAGTCTTTGTTTTTTCCTGAACTGTCAGATGATAAGTACTTTCTAATTATACTTATGGAAATTGGAGGCACCTTAGAAAAGGATATTTGCAAGGACACTGGAAAGCTTGGAAATAAGAGTTGGTGTACTGAATAAGTTTTTGGTGCTTCTTTGGTCTACAGACTCCCCTAGAAACCTGTCTGTATGTCCTGATATGAATGTGTGTCTTAGNCAGCTCTGGCTACTGTAACAAAATAAGATACTGGGTGACTTGGAAAACAGGCATTCACTTTTCACAGTTCCAGAGTCTAAAGTCTGAGATTAGGGTGAAAGCATGGTCAGGTTCAGCTAGGACTCTTCCTCTTCCTCCTCCTAGCTTGCAGATGGCTGCTTTCTAGCTATACTCTCTTGTGATTGTCTGAAAGAGAGCTCTGGTTTCTTTCTCTCATAAAATTACTCATCCAGTCATAGAGGCTATCCTATGACCTTATCTAAGCTGAATTTCTTCCCAAAGAAATTTCTTCCACTTCCTAGCACATTGGGGCTTTGGTACAAGAGTGGGAGGTGGGGTCACAAACACACAAGTATTTAGTTTCTAACAGAGTAGAAGTTTATGTGGAGGCCACATGATTCCTTCCAATCCCAGCCCAGCAGTCCCCAAACACTGGAGTTTTTGGAATGAAAAAGAGCTAGTACCAAGGAGCCCAATCCATGTGAGGACCATGGTTCTAGAAATCAGAAATCATGAGTAAATGGACAAAACCACTCTTCAACTAGAGAGATAGGTCTTGGGAATCCCAAAGAAAAGTAGATGATGAAATCCTGAGTCTAGTGTCTAAATATATATGTTTCCTCATCATCTAAAGGACTCATTGCCTCAAGTCCAGGAGCGCAGGACACTCTGCAATCTTTCCCTTCCTCAGCTGAACCATCCTGAGAACTTTCCTGATCTTTACTCCTAAAGAAGAGTGTAACTGGACATGGGGCATACTTTAAATTCCAGTATTCTAAATATTACCATTAACATTTTAAACTATGTTTTTAGTTGGAATATAATTACATAACATTCCCTCCTTGATTTTCTCCTTTCAACCCTCACAGATACCCTTGAACTCCTCCAATGCCCACCTCTCAAGTTGGTAGCCTCTTTGATTATTATCATTACATACATTGTATGTGTGATGCACAAATATATATAAAGACAACTTGCTCAGTCAATTTTTGTTGTTTGTGTATACATGGTTTCAGGGCTAATCACTATGCATTAGAAAACCGATAAGGGGGTTCATCCTTTGGGAGAGGCTAATTATCCTACTCCCAGCAGCCATTAATTACCTGTAGTTCTTTGACTAGGGATGAGATACCTAGAAATTTCCCCCTCCACCTTACCATATTTCATGGATATTGTCCTCATTCCATTCTTGTTTATGCAGCCATTTCTAGGAGAGACTATTTCAAGGCAGACTTCTTGGTATTCTGACACTTACAATCTTTCCACCCCCCTTTTAGCAGTGTTCCCTGATCCGTAGGTGCAGGAGCTGTGATGTAGAGGCTGTATCCATTGGGGCTGGGCTCCCTATCTCCTGTTGATCTCTGAGTTGTGTCCAGTTGTGGTTTGCTGTGATGTTNTCCATTTGCTGTAAAGAGAGGCTTCTTTGATGATGAATGGTATTTACATTTCTCTGTAGGTATAAGATTTAGAATGTAGTAAGGAATTATGCCAGTCTAGCAAAGTGGACGTAGTAAATTCTTTTCTAAGATCTATGATCTCTAGCACTGGGAAGCTGTCTAGGTTTCCAATACCAGGCATGATTCCCTTCTTGTTAAGTGAGCCCTTAGTCCAATTAGACGGCTTTTGGTTGCCACCAACATCTGAGTGCCACTTATTGCACCATTATACATATCTTGCCAGGCTGGTTATTGCCGTGGTTCATAGGTGTTGCACCTGGATAGAACTATTGTTTCTCTCCTTTGGCAGATTGCATAGTATTTTCTTTCAAGCAGAGAATCCTTTTCTTGGAGGCAAACTCCCATACTACTCACCACTACCTAATTCATGGTACCAAACCTATAGACAAGACGGTCCATACATGTGTCACTTCCTATTCTATCATTTGGTGACTTTAGGCAAGTTCCACAGCTTCTCATCCTTTAAGTTACTTGTGTCCTGATACCTTACATGCCTGTTTTCAATCACCTAACATCGAAGTGCTTTGAAAATGACAGAGTCCTATTTAATGTGTTCGGGTTTGAATAAAGAATGTCTCCTTATAGGCTCACATGATGGGTTTGGGGGAAATGTTTGGCTCTTGAGGAATATTTCTTTATCAACTCATTAATCCCTTAATAGATCATAATATGTTGTCATTTTGAGGCTGTAAGGGAAAGTAGGAGCTGAGTCACTGGGGTCATGCCTTTGGAAGGGCTAAGTATGGCCCCTTCTTATATTCCTTCCTCTCTGCCCCCCCATCTGCCACAAGGTAAGTAGCTTCTCTCACGTGCTCCCACACCATGATGCTTTCTGCTCGAGGACCCAACATCAACAGAACCAAGGACTACAAAATGACACCTCTGAAAACTAAAACCAAAATAAATTACTGTCCCCTTTAAATTGTTTACATCAGGTATTTTGGTAGAGCAGTCAAAATCTGACTACCACAAACTATAAAAGCATCATTTCAGTGCAGAATGCCTGATGATCAGACCCTTCTTGCANGAGCCTGAAAAGAAAGGTAATACTGAGACCTCCCTGGGTTCACAAAAAGATCAGACATTGGAGGGCACTTGGACCCAAACCTCCATTTATAGTTGTGGATGTCAAGAATCAACTGCTATAGCCTGTCCAAGGTCATCTCACTAATTGAGTGGCAAAGGTAAAAAGAGTCCTCAGTAATTGAATGCCAAGCCAGAATCCCACAGCAGTCTCCCTCACATCCTACCCCATTCAGTTAGCTCTGCCTATGTTAAAATAACAAAGACAAACAACAAACAAACAAGGAAGAATCGGCTCTCTGCTGTGCTGATAAAATTAAGTGATGAGAAGAAGTCAGTAAACAGTCTCTGAGCACCTACTTTGTGTCAGAGACTGTACTCCCAGGACCTGAGGCAAAAATCTTGGCAAAGAAAACGAGATGATAGAAATGTCAAGGGCAGTCTTGATTGAGGCTAAGTCCCAGTAAGTACGATGCTGCCTATGGCAGATGTGCACAAGGGGGATGGCTGCCACAAATATTTTCAGGTTAATAAAACCAATGGACATAGCAGTATACGACTTCAGTCTGGAGCTTTTGCCTTATTAACTATGAGTCTGAAAGGCTAGAGCCTCCCACAGCAACTTAGTGCTTCCAAAACTTTGGTTAGTCTCACAGTAATCTCTAAACTTGTTAAAAGTCACATTGCTGAGATTTCTGTGACTGTCCTAGTGTCACTATTGACGGGTGACCTTACATAGTTTGGTGGCGTTACCCACGGCTACATTGAAATTCTTGCTTATGGGATCCCCACAGAGGCCATGGATCTGCCCATACATGGACTCCAATATTATCCATTTGACATTTGTGACCTCTAGGTCAAGGAACCTTGATCAAATGGGTTTGCAACCTCGACTACATCTGGACCTCACAAGGTCAGCTCATTACCCCTTTCTATACTACCATGCCAGTGAGCCCAGTGTTTGCTCCATCTGGGAAGGTTTTTTTGCTTTTAAACCTCTAGGAACCTTCCTGCATGGGATCATTGGAGGGTATCCCTGTTGACAGACCTCAAATGCAATCCTGCCACCACAACAAAGAAGAATCATGATAGTCTGAGAAAAGTGGGATCCAGTGAGACCCTGTCCTTGCTGCCTCATAGATTCCCACACTATCTGTTTGCCTTCCCACATGACCTTCTTGTCATACCAAGGACTTTTTTGTAGGTAACTTTTAGGGAACTTTGAGGCTCCTTACCTATCCTTCTCAGGGGGCAAACTGCTTTTCCCACCTTATATTCTGTTTGGAAGTGATCTTCTGCACCTGTGCACTCCTCAGCCGAGAAGTGACTACATTTCCCTGAGTGAGAAAAATAAGTTCAGAGTCTTCCTCACCATGGCATAACTCTAATATATCTAGGTATTAAAAATTTAAGAACACAAATGGACCAAAGTGATCATTACTGGCCTGTGGTTTTTTTCTTTCTTTTTTTTCTTCATGAGATGACATGCCATGTGTTTATATCACTACACATGGGTTTTCAGGAACTGTGTTAAAGAGTGAAAAACACAATCATACTATCATCTGGGGATATTTTTTAATGCATTTAGTTCTCAAGATAACTTTACAGGGCAAGTACACAAAAATTCTTGCTCCATATTTGAGGAAAGTGGGGTACAAAGGAATGAAGTGTCCTGCACACTTTCATGAAGTGAGTAAGGATCCAGAATCGGGGCTCTGATTGAGGCCCCATAATACCTGCCCTTGACTGTGCTGTACCTGTGCCCCAGCCTTCTCATGCACCTCTTCCCTCAGCCTGCTCTAATGGTTCATCTTTGCTGGCATGCCTCACTGACTAGGATATTCTTGGATGCCGCTCCTGCCTCAGAGTGATGTGTATGTGGGGAATTAAAAATAACTACTCNGGTAGCTTACCTCAAAATTAAGGTAATTATTAGATCAATGGCTTTCCTTTTAAAATAATGTTCTGTATTCCAAATCTCAGTAAAAAATGGGCTTTGGATTATCAGCAGTCTTGGCAAATCCACATTATATCCATGGGCCATTACCATCGATAATTGAGAATACATACACATGTTAATCAATCATTTATTCCTGCCTTCCATCTCTCCTGCATGGTTCTAGATGCTGTCTGGTTCAGCCTTAAAATTGGGAAGCACAGCCTCATTTTATCACCCTCTATTATACAGAAATATAATTGCAGATATTACAGAGTTGGAGGAAGTTGAGAGGAAGGAGGACTGTGCTGAAATTCTTCCCAGAGCCGCTGGCAATAATTTTATACTATAGCAACATTTCATTGTCTACTAAAGGTATCATTTCCACCTTTTCCCTGTAGCTCAGGAAAACAAGAAATAAAATGAACACAACATAAAATGTAACGGGCTGTACTTCCACATTCAATTTGTGTCGAAAGCTGTCCCTTTGGGGGATAAAAAAAATACTGGATTGAGAGCAAAATGCCAGATTGAAATCTTGCCAACACTGTGGTCATAGACACATGCTTGAAACCTTGGGACCAAGAACATTTTAGGGATAGATGATCTNTGGTGGTAGAGGCGATTCTGTGCAATGTAGACTATTTAGTTATACCCCTGGCCCTTAGCCACTAAATGCCAGGAGTGTTCCCCAACCTCACAAGTTGTGACAACTAAAACTGCCTCTGTATAATTTGCTATAGCTAAATCACTCTGGCTGGGAACCATTGCTGTAAACAAACACTATGAGTTACTCACAACTCACAGTGAGTAACACAAACAATTCCATTATTTACAAAGACAAGGACTTCTCTGTATAGAGTTGTAACAGAATCTAATGTATCCACACTAACTTGTAAATTATGAGTTATTCTTAATGCAGTAATGATGTATTATCTTNATTTTTATTTAGCTTATGCTGTTTTTGAGAGTTCTTTATGCAATCTGAAATATGCAATTTATTAAACCTATAATATACATTTTGAACATATTTCTAAAGAAGAACATGAAACAATTATAGCAGATGGAATGGGCAGCCACTTCCAATTCAGCACCGTCAATAAACTAATAGTTAACTTCNCTCTGTTTCATAACCAGAGGCTGCTTTGCAGCCTCTGGCTAATCCATTTAGCAAAGGGCTGATGTCAGTCTCAAGGGGAATCAGGTGCACAGATATTTGGCATCCCTATGTCACAAAGATCATGTCTCACCATCCCAAAGCAGGAGACCATCTCCAGCTACAAAGCACACCACAGGAGGCAAGTGCTCCTGAGGTGAAAGCAGCTTCCTTACAGGCTTTGGAAAACCGAAGGGCCTCTGCCTGTCCTGAAGGATGCTCCTTGGTCCACGCTTCTAGACCAAGTGTTTACTGAAGGTAGAGTCCTCTTGTGCTTTTCCCTGTAGCCATCGCAATGCATAAGGAAGCCTTCACACAAAGTAGGCACTCGACACCATTTTGTGGAACTGCTAGATAACCATTCTGCTATATCATGCAAAAAAAAAAAAAAAACTGTTCTAAAGAACACAGGATAGAAAGATTCTGCATATANATATTGCCTGTAGGATTAGTTTATCAACTGAAGCTTGGAGAATAAAGGTAAAATTTTTACTCCAAATAATATGTAATATTCACAATGTAAGCAGGGTAAATATTTTTCTAGGGACAAAAAAAAAGTGCAGGCTAGAAATAAACCAATAATAAGACGCAATATTGATTAGAATCTGATTTGTTCAATCACNTTTGCCCTTTTGGTGTATGGATGACAATCGAAATGGTAGAGAATATTTATCTCCTATAACAATTATGCTAAATTAATTCATAATGCACACTCAATAACACTGTTTACATATACTCCTATTGCTAGGAAGAAGCTATCTAATTCATTTTCACACATGAAAATTCAGTAAGTTTATATAATTATATTACCCTCCCTAGAAATGCTGATGGAGTCTACTCCGCATGTCTCAGAGGGAGGGGAGAGGCAAACAGTGGGTAACATCATTTTACCATATGTTCAGCAACACCCACGGCTCAGTCACAATGGGCAGAGGTTATCGTGGCTGTGCCATACTGCATTGTTGGAGGATATGATGCATTTTAAGTTAATATTTATTCATTTTTTTCCAAGACCCATACTTTGTCCTCAGCTTCTCTAGAAAAACAAGCAAATAAACAGACAATTAAATCCATGGGTACACTAGAATTTATCCTCATCTTTCAAGGGAACCTGTACACTAATGTCTGGTAAAAGTGTATTGTTCATGAGGGTCAATAGGACAAGTTATCAGTTGAAATTAATACAGAAGTTTAAGAGAAATTTTCCAACAAATTTAAAAGATATATTGTGTATAAGGGTGAGTGGACTTTTCTCCTATAGTTCAAGGCCAGCAGATTCAAAAAGTAAGTGCTAGGCCTGTGACATGGTTCAGAGATTACAGCATTACTTGTGCATGCCTGACAACCTGAATTTGCTCTCCAGAACCTACATGTAGGTGGGAGGGGATAATTCCACAAAGGACCCCACAAAGTCATCCTCTGATTTTCATATGCACTTGGTATGACACACCCCTCCATCATACATAATAATGAATACTTTCTATTCAAAATATTTTCTTCAGTAACTTTAGTCCCCCAGAGATGGCCTAGAGATCACAAGAAAACTCACAAAATTCTATTTCTTAAGACTAAGTAAAGATTGTGGAATCACTATTTTGAGGCCTAATCCTATCAAATAACTTTATTTAGCATTGGATACCATGAGTTTCATCTCCTGGTTGGACTAACCATGTCCTCTCACAGTGGCAGCAGCTGGTTGATGAGGAAAAGGTTGTTGCTGATACAAAACCCTGTCATCCCATCAGTAATGATAATCACCACAATCCCAAACTTGCTAATTCCTAAGAAATTAACTCAAACAGAAAAAAAAAATGCCAACTATTTTTTGAGGTGGGTTAACAGCTGCAACACATGTATAATCATCCTGGAAACTATAGACAGTATACTCCTCAGTTACCTTTCCAATATACTAATCCTGTTCCCAAACTCAACTTTTCATTCAAGGGCTGTTTCCCAACACCTGTGAACAAATCAGCCTCGTGGATGCTGATAAAAACTATAAGTCAGTCTCCTTCACTGCCAATCTACCAAGGAAAGCAGATCACCACACTTATTCTCTCTATTCCGTTAATGGAAAATCAGCAGGGCTGTCCGAAAAACTCCTAGACCACAAACAGATAATAGTAATTTCAGCACTTTAGGAAAATTCTCAACATCCATTTTCTTTGCCTTGCTAACATATAGAAGATTTGGATGTACTGATATTCTGAGGGGTTGATGACTTTGCCTTGGCAGCAGTACAATTTGTCCAATAGTCAGTTAAAGTGTCAGCCATCCTAGGCTCTCACTCCCAATAGTTTTAATGATTCACGATGCAAGCAGAAAATTAGACACATCTAGCATTTTGCCACAATGTTTTCACAATATAAGGTTTCAACTATCACAGACCAAAATGCGGTCTTGAGATAAACAAATCTTGAGTATGTTGTTAAGGAAGTCATTGAGTTAAATAATCTCTAGGCTAATCAGTCAGTCTGAGACATTTTAAGATTAAAGGACATGAACACACTTATTTTCAGTTCCACAAAATTCTGCTATGTGACTTATCTCGATTTATGTATTTTTATAGGATATATTAAACAATGAAATCGTTGTACTATGGGCTGTGGACACAGTGACAAGCAACCCTGTCCTGCCTTTGAAAAGGTGTTATCTTTCAAAATACAAATGCTCAAGGGCAGGAGTTTGTTTGATTCATTGGGAACCTACATAAGCTTTCCGAAGTATAGGTGTATAATAAATAAAATGGTGGCTAGAATTGCAGGTGCACATGTGATGGTTACCAGTGAGTGCTGGGGATGAAGCATATCCCCTCTTAATACATACGTTGAGACCTAATGTCCAGTGTAAGGCATTGGGAAGTGGAGCATCCCACGGTAACTAGGTCGTAAGGATGGAGCTCTCATGAATTGATTTAGTGCCTGTGTCAAAAAGACCCTGGAGAACTCTCTGTCTACCAAAGGAAAACTCAAGTAAAAAGGCCACCATCTGCAAATGAGGCACCAGTCCCTTGATATTTGCCTTCTAGTCACCGTAACAGTAAAGGCATAAATGCTTGCTGTTTAAGCCATCCAGTCTAGAGTAATTTGGACTAAGAGAGTGGGCGTATACTGTGCTATGTATGGAGTGGGCATACCCATGGCCAGCCTTGTGGCTGGAGACTGGTTCCACTGGGAAAACCCAGAGTCAATATGGAAAGGTCCAAAGAGAAACAGAGGCACGTTTTCATGAAAGTCTTTGGAGGTAATAGTCTCAGCAAGTCCTTCAACACACATGCACACACACACACAGAGAAATGGGGGGAGAGAACTTGCTTTCTGAATGGCTTTTGCTGTGTAGCAGATTAATCAGGCAAGTGTAATGAAGAGTGAAAAGGAAAGTGCTTTCCTCCAGGAAGTTTCTGGCTGAGGGAAGGCCAGGCAGGCTCACATGGCTGAGATAGGTGAGCATGTGCTTGTTTGTGGCTAATGAGTGTTGCAAGGAATACTATAGTAAAATGGGTAAAAGAATCTGAACTTTAAAGAGGCTGGAGTAACATACAATACACTCATGATATCCTACAGACAGAGGGAATTTGCAAACTTATACCATTCATTCTGCTCCAGCCCCACTGGCCACTCTGCTGCCTCCTGCATGCCAGGCATTCTTCCCAGGGCCCCTNACTTGGCTTGGAGAACTTGTTTGTCCTAGATATCTGCAGGGTTCCTTCCACCTCTCCATCAGGACACTTCTTCTAATGCCTCCTTCCTTGATATGCTTCCCTAATCACAGTTAATTCATGCTTAACTGTTGTACTGGCAAGGTTTGCGTGTCAGAGTCATCAGACAGGAAGGAGCCTCAGTGGAGGAAATGCCTCCGTGAGACCCAGGTATAAGGCGTTTTTTCAATTAGTGATCAATGTGGGAGGGCCCAGCCCATGGCGAGTGGTGCCATCNCTGGGCTGGTGGCCCTGCATTCTATAAGAAAGCAGACTGAGCAAGCCAGGGGATGCAATCCAGTAAGTAGCTCCCCTCCATGGCCTCTGAATCAGTTCTTGCCTCCAGGGTCCTGCCCTGTTTGAGTTCCTGTCCTGACTTCCTTCAGTGATGAATAGCAATGTAGAAATGTAAGCCAAATAAACGCTTTCCTCCTCAGCTTGCATTTTGGTCATGGTGTTTCACTGAAGCAATAGAAACTCGAAGACAATTGTTAGCCTTCTTTTTCTTAATAGCACATATCACCATCCATAGCACAATATTTTTGTTCATGTTTACAAGTGTCCATGAAGGCAGGAGTGTTGTCTTTTTGTCTAGTAGAATCTAGAAGAAAATCCAGTCTATAATAGGCACCAGAACGAACGAACGAATGAATGAATGAATGAATGAATGAATGAATGAAATTTACATCAGCAAAGATGCTTTCTATAAGTCTATGTGGTGGTATTTACAAAGACCTTTGGCATCTTGATAACATAAATTCATTCATGTAGGAGCAGATCCTGATTGTGGAGGATCAATTTCCCTGGCCTAGTGTAAGCGGAGGGTTTTCTGCTAGGGACTGATCTTTTCTCCCATGTTTCTTTATTGTAGGCTGACTCATTTGGTGAGTTTGGATGACATTATTGAGCATGCTCAGTGGCTCCCNAGCTAATCCTTTCTTTGGTAGATACCACAGGATGTCAACAATCTGATCTGTTCATTCATGAGCTCAGCTTGGAGTGGACCTTTATTGTCCACCTCCATCTGTGATAAGGCTGGTGCCTCCTCTCACTCATGGGTGAAGTACTAGGGAGNTCTCTGGGCATCTAATCTAAAGCCACACTCTCTCACCATCTGTCTAATTCCTGTATGTTTCTCCATTGGTTCCAAACTCAGAAGGTACTAGAAGAGATGCTGTAAATTAACTTGACTCAAAGAGCTCCAACAGAGAAATATCCATCAAGATGGAAAAGACTACACACAGGAAAGAGGCTAGCATGGCAACATGAGCCATCAGACAGGGAAGATTCTGGGAGAGTAGGATGTTATTCCAAGACTTGGCTCTGTTTTTATATTTTTAAACGTGTCATGTACTGTAGTTTCAGCCATATTTTATCTGTGCTGGAATTCTAAATCATGAGAACTGAGCATTGTCTACCAAGTTCAGAATGCAGCAATTCTGTTAAAATGATGGACACTCAAGCACCCACCTGTCCTGTAGTGAACAGTTAGCATGATAAGCCCAAGAAAATCTCCCAAGATTCACTAACACTCAAGTCAATACCCATATTGCAGAGCTCCACAGAGCTCTAGCTGACTTAGAGTNTATTTGAGTTTGAAGAGTGTATGTGGACTTAAGAGTTCCAGAGGGAGAAGGAGTCCATCATGGTGGAAAAGCATGCAGCAAGTGGCAGGCANAGCATGACAGCAAGAGCAGGAAGCTGAGTGCTTCAAATGCAAGCATGAAGCAGAGAAGGCCAACTGAAAGTAGACTCTCATTGCCTCCTACCCACAGTAATATACTTCCTCAGCCAGGATGCACCACCTCACTTGCCCCCATTAAAGGGGGCCCAAATGTGGAGGGTATTTTCTCATTCAAAACATCATAATACTATTGACAGATATTTTCCCCTGTCTCTTATACACATCTAGATGTGTATAAGAGACAGGCTGATAACGTTTGTCAATAAACATGATGTAGAATTTCTGCTGGGCAGTGTTGGTGCACACCTTTAATCCCAGCATTTGGAAGGCAGAGGCAGGCAAATCCCTGTGTGTTCAAGGCTAGCCTGGTCTTCAGAGCGAGTTTTAGAACATCTAGAGCTACAAAGAGAAACTCTGTCTCAAAAAACAGGAAAAAATAAAGGAGAGAGAGAGAGAGAGAGAGAGAGAGAGAGAGAGAGAGAGAGAGAGAGNAGAAAGAATGTCTTAGAAGCAAATTAAATAAAAGATAAACCTGATTTTATTGCGGTGGTCATTAATCCCTTCCACTCTTAGAAATCCTCATCTTCCCCTTTTAAAGCCCCCAAAGATTTTAATTAATTCAAAAATCTTTATCACTTCCAATGCCCAGTTTCCTGAAAACCTGAGACATTTCAGCCTGTGTTATCTAATGAAGCATCCATTAGCATTGAACACTTCATCAGAATTGAGCCATAATGTAAGTGGAAAATACAGTTAGGATTATGAAGATTTCCTTAATAATTAATCTTAATATCAATTACATGATATTATACATCATGTTGAAATGATTATATTTTTATATTTGGAGTTAATTAGAATATCACAGTAATTTTACCTACCTATTTTTACTTTTGCAATGTGATTCATAGAGAATTTGCTATTGATGTGGGTCCTATATTGTTTCCATCCAATGCTTCTGGAGAAGGCAGTGTTGTGATAACTTAGGAATACAGTAAACTTACATTTTGATCATGGTGACATATACCTTCAGCTTATAAAAAGGTAGAAAGCGCTAAATAAGATGCTGCTAGAGGGGCTGGAAAGATGGCTCAGAGGTTAAGAGCACTGACTACTCTTCCAGAGGACCCAAGTTCAATTCCCAGCACCCACACAGCAGCTTGCACCTGTCTGTAACTCCAGTTTCAGGGGACCCCGACACTCATGGCAAAAACACAAATACNCATTAAAAAACCAAAAGATGCCACCAGAAGCCCTAGGTGACAAAGAGGGATTAGGAAGAAAAAGGAGTGTTACTGATTGGGAACTCATAGGAGGGATGTAGAAATAGTCTACTCCTATCTGTGTGGAGATCAATTTTGAAAGTCGAAACTGCTTTTGTTCTAGAACACCCTGGGACCTATGATGGTCTAAATGAGGAATGCCCCTCGCCCAGTCTCAGGCATTTGAATCCTTTGGCTTTGTGGATGGTTCTGTTTGGGGAGGTTAAGGTGGGATAGCCTTGCAGGAGAAAATCCATCACTGTGGCCATTCCCAACACACTGCTCTCTGTTGGTGCTCGTGGTTCAAGATGTGACCTCACCAACTTCTGCTCCAGCTTTCTTGTCTGCTGCCTGCCGCCTCTGCTTCACCATCGTGAACTCAAGGGAGTATGACATACATTTCAATACAGAAAAGCCTGCTATAAACCAAGGTAATAGGACATAAAATGTAATATTAATAGAACAAATTCTCAGCAGCTCCCTTNCACCATACACTAGGTAGGCCAACTGCTTCCTAGCCCATAAGCCTGCCTGGCTTGTCTGGGACTTTCACCTACCCAGTTTCCAGCAAAGTGAGCTCCTTCTCATCCCAAGGACTGAGAAAGCTCCTGCAGATTCCCTCTGGAATCGAAGCCCAAATAAATTCTTTCCTCTTTACATTGCCTCAGCAATGTTTAATCACAGCAATAGTTAGGTAACTAATTCAAATATTAAAAATAATAATATTTGGCACATTGAACTGTTGTGATAAAAATGAAAAAGCAAAAATACCCCATGATATTTTTTATTAAGTGTCAATTTGGGTGTTGCATATGCCTAAAGATAGCTTTATTAAATCAAATTTGAAATTCAATAAATGTCACCATACTAGTGTATAATTTGGTACATTTTGTCATATTTCTGCAACATGAAATCAATTGAGAAAATGTACATAACCATCAGCTCCCAGAGCTCTTAGGGGACCAGTGAGGGGGCTCCATGGGTGAAAGTGTGTCACCGAGTCTGAGACTCTTGATATCTGGAACCCGCATAGTAGACAGAGAGAAGCAACACTTGAAGGTTGTCCTTTGACCTCCATATGTACTCTGTGATATGTGTATGATCTCAACACACACACACACACACACACAAATAAATGTAACTTTATAAAAGTTCCTCAGGAGCCCCCAGGCAACCAGAAGCCCATTTTCTGTCCGTATAGTTTTCTTGACCTGGAATTGCTTACAACATAGTCCTAACACTATATTATCTTTATTTTTGGTCTGGCTTCCTCAGTTCAGGATTCATCCATGTTATTTCATGTTTCAACATCCTGTTCATCTCATTGCCGAAAGATACATATGTATACCAACATTTGTTTTTCTGTTTACTCTCTCATGGTCATTTGAGTTGTTTCCAGTTTGAAAACATTAAGGATAAAGTTGCTATAGACATTTGTGACAAGTGTGTGCATAGCAATATACTTTCAGGGCTAGAGAGATGACTCAGCAATTAAAAGGCAGTACTGCTCTTGTATAGGACCTGAGTTTCATTCCCATGTTGGGAGGCTCATTACCACCTGTAATTCCAGCTCCAGGGGGACCCAAGGCCTCTGACCTCCGAGGACACCTACACTCATGCACACACACACATACACACACACACACACACACACACACACACACACACACACACACACTTAAAAACAGAAACATATTTTTATTGTACTTGAGTAAATGCCTGGTTGTGAGCAGAATAATTTCACAGTCAGGTGTTTCCTCTTTTGGTGATGGTTACTGTTAACGACCAACTTGACAGAACCTAGCATTACCTGGGAGACAGGCCCCTGGGCATATCTCTGGGGGATTATTTTGATTTCATTAACTGATCTGGAAAGAGTCCACAGTAGGTGTTGACATCCGCTGGCTGGGCTCCTGGACTGGACAAGTAAAGAAAGGGAAGGGCAGCTGCATTCACCTCTCCCTACTTCCTGCGGGCAGATGGTAAGTGATCAACTTCTTCAAGGTCCTGCCACCATGACTCTCTGCTGTGAGGCACTGTACCCTTGAAAGGAAAGTCAGAAAGAACACTTTCTCCCTTAAGTTGCTTTTGTCAGAATATTTTATCGCAACAGGAAAAGAAATTAAGTTCTTAACAAATGTTCCACTATTTTCCAAGGTGGTTGCCCCATTTCACGCTTGCACCAGCGTCACCAACCGCGTGTTTGGAAGCATTAAGCACTCTAACTCCTTCATGAACAGTACTAGATATTTTCATTTTACTCACTACTAATATGTGGATAGTAGTTTTTCCATTGTAGTTTTAATTGCATTTCCTCATTGAGTAATATTTTGGAGCATATTATATATGATTCTTTGGCATCAGCATATTTTCTTTGGGGAGGTTTTTGTTTAAATCTNGTTAAGTTTAAAATTTGTGAGGTTTTTAGGCCGGGTGAT
Source organism: Neotoma lepida (assembly GCA_001675575.1). Lineage (NCBI taxonomy): Eukaryota > Metazoa > Chordata > Mammalia > Rodentia > Cricetidae > Neotoma > Neotoma lepida. Next base: position 308,819 of record LZPO01017356.1, on the reverse strand, counting down.
GGTGGTGCACGCCTTTAATCCCAGCTCTTGGGAGGCAGAGGCAGGCGGATATCTGTGAGTTCGAGACCAGCCTGGGCTACCGAGTGAGTTCCAGGAAAGATGCCAAAGCTACACAGAGAAACCCTGTCTCGAAAAACCAAAAATAAATAAATAAATAAAATAAAATTCGTGAGGATTTTAATATTTGCGTTTTAAGGGCAAAGGATATATTCTAGATGCAATTAATTTATCGTGATTATGATCTGGACACATTTTTTTTCAGTCTATGGCTTGTTATTTTAGTCTCGGTGTCCTTCATCTAGAAGACTGTAATTTTGAAGAAGTACGTTATATAAATTTCTTCTTTTTTAGATCATGCGTTTGGTATCATAGCTAAAATATCTTTTTACAACCCACTTTTTGCCTCCTAGAAGTTTATAAATTTAGAATGTTCATTTAATCCTATCTAGGTTTTCATTTCAGACCCATTTTGAGTTCATTTTTCCATGTTATCAGCTATACCTCCAAATTATTTTTTTTCCACGTGGAAATTCAGTTGTGCCTACATTGTTGTAGCAAAACCTACCATTTGTCCACAAAAAGCTTCTCACCTTTGTGGAAAGTGAGTTTCCTNATGATTATGCTAACTAACTCTTATGGGTAGGTTTGGGCACTAGTAATAACTTTGTCTTGTGATAAATATATTAGTAACTATGTAATAAATCTTAGAAATACCTTTCTAATTTACACAAAAACAGCCTCCTAAGGTTTCATTGCATTGTGTTGCATCTGTAGGTCAATGTGGGTTGAAATGAAATCCATCTTAACATGATGGATCTTTGGCCCTTGTATAGTTTGTATCTCAGATCTTTGTGGTTTTGCAAACAATTGTTTTTCTTTTTTACTTCTGTATATAATTCTTACAAACNTTTTGTTAAATTTATATGTACATATAGCTTAACATATGTGTGTGTGTGCATGTGTGTATGTTAAATTAAATTTTCCTTTGCTTTTAGCAGTGTGGAGAAGTATAACTGATTTTTTGTCTAAATTATATTGTATTCTGCAACCTAGCTGAACTCCTAATAGTCTTAGTTGTTTTAGGGGAAGTGGGGTAGATAGAACCACATCTGCTACACACTCTGCAAAAGATCCTGCCTTCAGTGAAAAACAGTTTGATGTCTTCATTTCCAAACATAATGCTTTTTATTCCCCTTGTAACTTTACTAATTGCAAAATTAAATAGGAACTTAAGATAAGCTATTTTTTATGACCTTACTCCTGTTTTTAGAGAGGAGACTACTTTAGTTCTCAGTATGATGCTATGATGCTAATAGTAGTGTTTTTTGTTTGTTTGTTTGTTTGTTTGTATCACAAATACCTTTTATCAAGTCATGCAAGGTTTTATTTCTGATGGTTTCTATTTCTTGATTGATGAGATGTCTGGGAGTATCTTTTTAAATTTTTCATTTTTACTAGTAACACTCCTTTGTAGGTGAAGTTTTCCTGTCCCACCATTCCACTCCCAAATTACCACACAGAGACTTAATATTATTACAAATGCTTAGCCAATAGCTCAGGCTTATTACTAACTAACTCTTACAACTTAAATTAACCCATTTTTATTAATCTATGTGCTGCCCCAAAGCTCATGGCATTTACCTCTGTGGCATGTCTTCCTTACTCTCTGTCTGGTTGGCAACTCTCCACTCTGCCCTGCTTCCTCCCAGCATTCTGAGTTTGGNTCTCACCTAACCTTATCTTGTTCAGCTATTGGCCAGTCAGCTTGTATATTAAACCAACCATAGTGACATATGTTCACACAGTGTAAAGGAATATTCCACATTCCCAAATGATGGGCTATGAATATTTAATATCATTTAAGGGGGTTTGGTTACAAGTTGCTATTGGCAATGGTCAGGAAAAAAGCTGAACAAAGGAGATTAGAGTCAAGGATCTCTTTCTGAAAAGAAAAAGGGAGGATATAGAAATGATAAGATAAAAAGGCAATTATTGAATCTACTTTAGTCCAGAAAACATCTATTAATCTCAAAATAATTTATTTTGGTATGGATTTTGGTTTATTGATACAAATTTAATGTTAATCTTGTTATACTGTATGTCTGTTTTGTGCTTATATGGCTCATTTAAATATATAATGTATAATTAAGAAATACAAGTTAGTAGTTAGTAATCTATAATAGTCAAACTTATAGTCATGTTAGGTATGTTTTCAAGGTCACACACAGATATATTTAGATAGATAGATGGTCTTCAAACTTCAAAGACCTATAGAATATGACATTTAACATGTTTAATAACCTAAAGGCTTTTCTTGACAGTGAGACATGTCTGCTCCTGGCAGCACCAATCTATTTCAGAGAAGATGATGGGCATCAAAGAAACTACATAGGGAGTTTGCTTTCTTTGTGGAAAAGATAGCCACTGGACAAAATTCTGCCCTTGCCTCAACTGCTGACAGTGTACTGTCAAAAGTGGACCATCAAAACACAAAAAAGTGACTGCCAAACTTTGCCAAGACAAGGTAGGACAGACCTTCAAAATTCCCTGCTTCTCAAAAAGTCTATCAGATATACTAGATCTGTGTGCCAAAGATGGATGCCTTAACATTACAAAAGAACTTTGGGTGACTGCCCAGGCAGTGAGATGTCCCTGGTGTTAGGTAACATTTTACCCTTCTTGGGTATTTGATAGAGTTGAAGACTAGATAGTCATAGTTAAAGTTCTCCTTAGTTATAATAAAAGATAAATTAGGTGTAAAACTTTAGAATCACAAAGATAAAATAGATNATAAAATATTTTCTCTAATTTTGCCAAATACAAATCAACTAGATATTGTAACTGTAATTCTTACTTGATAGCTGTTTTCTTACATATAATNTTACTATGTTAAAGTTACAGCTTTCCTTTTTAACTAGACCAAAAGGGGGAAATGTGNAATATTCCTTTACACTGTGTGAATATATGTCACTATGATTGGTTTAATAAGCAAACTGACTGGCCAATGGCTGATAAGGATAAGGTTAGTCAGGAAGAACCTAACTGAGAATGCTGGAAGGAGGAAGGGTGGAGTGGGGGGTTGCCAATGGATGCAGAGAGAAGCAAGATGGGCATGCAGTACTGGGAAAAGGTACCAAACCACTTGGCAAAGCATAGATAAAAAAATATGGGTTAATTTAAATGTAAGAGTTAACTACTAACAAGCCTGAGCTATTGGCCGAACATTTATAATTAATATTAAGACTCTGAGTGGTTATTCGGGAGCAGCTTCTGGCACAGGAGAACTCCACCTATGCTTCTTGTTGCTGTGACAGAATAACTGGCAAGCCCTTAAGAAAAGAAGGCTCATGCTGGCTTATTGCTCCTGGTTCAGTGTAGTGTGGCAGGAAGTCATTGGGCAGGATCCTGAGAGGGCTGGCTACATTGCTTCTGGAGTCAGAAAGCAGAGACGGGCACCATCCCTTACTCAGCTGACTCTCTCCTTTTGATGCAGTCTGGATCCCCAGACCCTAGAATGATGTTGCTTGTACTTAGGATGTTTCTTCTCACCTCAGCTGACCTAATCTAGATAATCCTACACAGACATGCCCAGAAGCTTGTTTCCATGGTGATTCTGGATCTTGTCAGCTTGAGAGTCATGAGTAACTACCACAAATATGGAGAACTGTTATGATATTAAATCATCCTTCCTGGAATAAACCTTAGGTGTTTGTTATATATTATCCATTTTATATGTTGTTGGATTTGATATTCAGCTAAATTTTGCTTAGAATTTTTACAGCTATGTTCATGACAAAAGGCAGTCTTTAGTTGTTTTTTTTCCCTACTGCTGCTGTTTATTGTATCATCTACTCTCTCNTCAAAAATTTTGCATCAGTTACTCAGACATTAATTAAAGGTGTAATGACACATGGCAGATTTCCAGAACTTACCTTACATGGCTGCAAAATGTTATAATTATTACACACCAATCCCTACTTTCTCTAGTCCACAGACCTTCATTCTGTCTTCTGCTCCAATGAGTTAGACATTTTAGAATCCTCATGTAAGTAGAGTCATGGAATCTATCCAAGGTAGCTGGCATATTGTAGTTAGAATGCATACCAAATGTATCCAAAGATTCTCCATCCAGGTATTTTATTCATGGAATAGTTATCTCTAGCTAGGCTACCTTTAATTCCATCACATATGTTGACATTGGCTGGTAGGAATTTCAGAGAATTCTGTAAAGGCATTTCTATTAGAGCTTTATGTTGGATGGAAGAGAAGTGAGGCCATGTTGAAAGGAGATGGGGAAATCTAATCAGGTGCATTATCATCCGAATTAGCTGTCACAAAAGAAAATCATGGAGTGGCAGATATAACACATTCATATGAGCATGGTATTGACACTAATAATTATTATATTTTTCCTTTACCTTACTCATTTATTTATTGGTTTGTGAAGCAGAGTCTCATTATGTAGCCATGTTGGCCTGGAATTTGCAATGTAGATAAGGCTAGCCTTGTACACACAGAGATTTGCCTGTCTCTGCCTCTGCCCCTGCCTCTGAAGTGCTGACTTTAAGTATGTTTCACCACACTCAGCTTTTATTTTAGACATATATCAGCAATATCAAAAAGTAGTGTCTATGGAAACAGTGAACATAGAAGTACTTAGAATTAAGCAGTAGGATATCTTCATAAATGAGAGGCATTTAAAAAGATAATTTTATATACATTTTTGATGACTTCCAAATTATCTTGCAAAAGAACTAGTAGTTTTATTATATCACAAATATGCAAATGAAAATTTGAATGCTATTAAATTTTAGGAAATCTGATTTTTACAATGATTTTATGATTGAAATTCCATGAACAATAATTTTTTTCCTAGAATGATTATTTTTTTCAAAATGAATTCATCATCTCTTTGACTGTGTCTGATGTTTGGGTCCTCGGGGGTAAAATTTCAGTGCATTGCATGGAGATTTAGCTGTGAGAGTCCCTTAGTGTGAATTGGAGTTTTGCAGCTAAATCTATGAGTTGAGCAGTTGCTCTTTAATGTTATTTTAATATTTGATGGTTGCCACAGAGCTGCCAAGCTGGGACTGCTTCAATGGGAGAGATGTTCAGGATTTGGGAGAGTTTGAGCATCCATTTAGAGCAGGTCCCAACAGGTTTCTGTCTAAACTGGGGGGGTCTTTGGGAGAAACAGTTCAACTCAAAAGAGAATTTCTGTTTCATTGTGGTAAATTGGAGGCCGTTGGTTGCTAAAAGGTATAGTTGAGATAATCAATTGATTGTTTTATTTAAGCTCATCATGGAATTTGCTGAATTTCTTTCCACCAGACAACTTAGATATTAATTTTACAATATTCTAGTGTAGTACCAGCCAGAACCAGAAGTGAGGGAAATTTTTTTCTTTACTTGTGGATATTCATTGCTTTTGTTATAAACTTTATAAATATTTAAGTTAATTTGTACTATGGGTCTCCTTAAAACTATGCAGACTGGATTTACAAGGGTTGTGATAGACCAAGTAACCTGCAGAAATCAGTGGTCTATGACACATGGTGGATTACCTACTTGACCTAGGAAAGTGTCTTACTGTGTGGCTCTGGGGCTGCCTTCTTCCTTCTTGGTGTACCTTGTGTTGTGGCCTTCTAGAGGTCAAGAGATCAAGACTAATTCAAGTGCTCTAGGTGAGTAAGGATACGTAGCTTTGGTCCTTGGGACATACCATGTTTTATTCTGATCAATTATTATTATTATTTTTTTATATTGGTCATATGTAGTTAGGGATGACCTTGAACTCCTGATCTTTCAGCCTCTACTTCCCCAATGTTAGGATTATACCTGGATTATGTGGTGCTGTGGATCTAACCAGGGTCTGGTGAGCACTAAGTAAGCCCTCTAGCAATTGAGCTTCATCCGCATTCCTGTTCAGTTCTCATAAGCAGAGATGTCTGAGCTAACCTAAGATAGAAATCAAGGCGACTGGGAAGGAAGCTTTGTAAAGACTTTTGTAGCCGTAAATTTCTCCAGTCCCACCCTGCCCCATGGTCCCATGTTTCTCTGGTCCCACCTGGCCCTACAGTCCCGCAGCTGCTTATAAAATAATTACTCAGAAGCTTAATATTAATTGCAAATTATATGGTCTATGGCTCAGGCTTTTTGCTAGCTAGTTCTTACAACTTAACTCATTTCTATTAATCTATGTATCACCACGTGTTCCGTGGCTTTACATGTGTCCCATTACGTGTAACTCCTTGGATGGCGGTTTGGCATCTCCCCCCACCNTCCTTTCTCCTTNCACTATCTCTCTTGGATTTTCCTGCCTGGCTCCATCCTGCCCTGCCATAGGCCAATGCAGCTTTATTTATTAGCCAATGGGAATAACACATATTCACAGCATACAGAAAGACATCCCACAGCAGACTCTGATTAAAAAATTACTAAACTGGGGGTGGCTGGCTCACACCTTTAATCCCAGCACTCGGGAGGCACAGTCAGGCATATACCTGTGAGTTCGAGGCCAGCCTGGTCTACAGGGCAAGTTCAAGGACAGCCAGGGCTACACAGGGAAACCATGTCTCCAAAAGACGAACAAACAAACAAAAAACCAAATAACTCTTTATCTCTTTTGTACCCCAGCTTCTCACTGAGAGCTCCGTTTTCCTTTCTTTACTTAGCTTGTGATCTGCTCCCCCAAATGAATTGATCAAAATGATATGTGGTATTAAGGACAGAAACCTGCTGGAGTTTGCACGCTCTAAAATCAAGCCTGCACCAACCCTTCCTCCCTGTAGCTATTTTGTGATGATCCTGTTTCACTTACCACCCCACTCCTGGAAACAGCCACCTACAAAGGACTTCGTCCCTGTCCGGATAAGAGCCAACACCACATCATACTGTCATTTATCTAGCCTGGGACCACCTCGGTGTCAAACATTGTGACCTTACGGTTCCTCATGCCAGCCGTCTACGAACAAGGTCTTGAGATGACTCAAGAGGAAAGCCAGTACTTTTTTTTCTTTTTGTGCAAAATACTACAGATTAGTTTAAGGAGTTTTGACATATAGATAAATGTTTTAATTAAAATTATGGCTTCTTATATTCAAAGTCTCTGAGGGAAGGAAAATCNTGTTTTCTAAAGGATGAAGCTATTTTTAGAATATAGCTTGGAGTCCTAAATACTAAAATTCTCATAAATATTCTATAATATATATACAGATACACAAATGTCGATTTTTATTGGTGTTACTTTTACCCAACTACAGTTTTTTTGAGGGGGAGGGGTTTGAGACAGGGTTGCTCTGTCTAGCCCTGGCTGTCATGGAACTCTCTCTGTAGCCCAGGCTGGCCTCAAACTCACAAAGATCCACCTGCCTCTGCCTCCCGAATGTTGGGATTAAAGGCATGCGCCATCAACACTCAGCCAAACTACACCTCTTAAAAGTATTAGCTACCTCTATAGATTCTGTTTTATTAAAACAAACAAAGAAAAAAAACAGCAACAAAAAATATACGTTACCAAGATGAGAATTTGGTCCTAATAGGTTTATCTTATCTTCTGAAGTAGGTATTTTCTTATTTTTTTTTTGCAGGTATTTTGTCAATAATATGAATTCTTTTTCTGTTTGTATTAATAGTAAAATACATTGATTTTCCCCTCGAGCACCACAATATGTAATTTTTACAAACGAAAGTGATTTTCCTTTTGTTTCATTTGATATTTATATCTAAACATGGCACCCTTGTCAGCTGTACGTTTTCCACTGGATGTCATCCCAAAGATAATCTCCCATTCGGACTAGAGGACTGGCCATCTCCACAGTGGACTACTTTAAGACAGAGAGAAGTATCCCCGTCTCTCTCCTTTTAATTTCTGTCAAAAATCAGCCTTACTCTNTTGCTCCCTGGAGGAATGATTTGTGTTTGATTTCAACTAAAAAGTAAATGCCAGCATTTCTGATTTGTCACGCTGCTGTATGGTACACACTGTTCTGACTCAGTAGGGAGAAGGGAGGCAGTTTAGAGGAGACCCTGAAGGATGGGAGAGTAGACTTCCCTTCCACAATTTCATTAGACATAAAATCAGAGTGTATTCCATCAAGACCTCGACCTAAAGGAACAATCCACAACAATAGGTTTCTGTAATTCCTCTATCTGTCCCTGTCTTAAGGTTTTCTAGAGAATTCCTCTTTAATCATATTTTCCATATTCCCCTGCTGAATGTTAGTAGAAACAACACATGAAGACTATGGGATTTTTTTTTTTTTTCTGAGGCAGGGTCTCACTATATAGCTCTGGCTGTCCTAGAACTCACTATGTAGACCAGGCTGGTCTCAAACTCACAAAGATCTGCCTGCCTCTGCCTCCTGAGTGCTGAGATTAAAGGCGTGTGCCACTGTGCCTGGCTACTGTGTGTTTTTGAAAAAGAGTGTAAAGATGAGTGAAACCTTATGGTTGTTAAAATATTAATTAAGTATTGGAGGTATAGCTCAGTGGTTGAATATGTGCCTAGCATGCATGAGGCCCTGGGTTCAATTCTCAGAACCAGAAGTTGCTTTCATTAAAGGTGCTATTTTGTGTGAGTTTGGTATTCCACAAAGAAACTCCCATACTTAGATTTTTTTTTTTCCAGTGCAGGGCTGGGAGTGTGTGTGTGTGTGTG